>ML783725.1:283696-294301 GCA_009831015.1 Picea engelmannii
CCTAAAGCCGACATAAATAAAATAACATTACTAATATAATATGCCCCAATTAAGGGGTAATGAGCCAATATTAGGGATTAATAGAAGGGACCTAACAATAAGAGCAGTAAACATGAGTGTTGATAACAATTTGGTATAGATTTGGAACTTAGTTTCCAATGATGAAGGTTTGGTGATTCACTTCTTAATATTCCTCTCTATCGTTGCTCCACTCTTTAGACTATTGGAAGGGTATCCTAGTCAAGGGGGGAATCCCTAAAGGTCAAGCTACGCTATTTTGTTGAGTAAGAAAGAAAATCTCTCTAACTTGTCTTAATTAAGACTTGGGCAACTTCACACTACCCTCTCTCAAGGTAAAAAGGGAAACTTAAGTGTGAATGAATAGTGGATTAAATTGTCAATTGTGAACAAGCTCAAAATGTGTTTAACTTAGACAAGTGCTCATTCAAGATTATGCTTTGGAAATTGAAAATGAAATCTTGCTAATCAATGCTTCATATACCATGAAATGCTATAAGGATGTGAAACATGCTTCCCAGTTAGGGGTAGAATATAGGTATGATAGTTTCCTTGATGGCTCATCAACGTATGACCTTTGCATTGATATTTTTATGGTCATTAAGGCATTAACATAGTTGAGGTGCCTAACTTCCCAATAGAACTGATCTTTTTCCATGAATAGAGGCATTTTTCAAAATGTTGTGTTATTTTTTAAGGGAATTCAAATGCATAAAATCAATAGGCTTGTGACAAAATTAATGAAGTGAAATTGGAACATAATTCTGAGAATGAAAGGGAAAGAAGTTGGCAAGATAAATATGAATCAGATTTAGGAGAAAACCATTCTACAAATCCATGTTCCCTCCTCTGTAAATCCGTGTGCCCTCCTCCTTTGCAAATCAATGTGCCCTAGCCTCCTCCCGCGTGCCCTCCTCCCGTGCGCCTCTCCCTCCTTCTCCTCCTTCTCCCGTCCTTCTCTCCCTTCCACTCTGCGTGAAAATGATCATGCCCTAGCTTCCTCCCATGTGCCTCTCCCTCCTTCTCCTCCTTCTCTCGTCCTCCTCTCCCTTCCACTCTGCATGCAAATGACCATGCCCTAGCCTCCTCACGTGCACCTCTCCTCCTTCTCCCATCCTCCTCTCCCTTCCGTGCTCCAAATCCGTGTTGTGTGACTGTGTATAGTGGTGAGTGTGAGCAGGTTTGCGGTGCACAAGTGTAGTGGCCGTGTGCGATTTGAATTTCTCTTTGTTTGTCTCTTGTTTTAATTTTTGTTTTTTTTTTAATATATTAATTACATATAATTAATATATATTATATATAATATAATATATATATATATATAATAGATTATATATATAATATATATATAATCCCTAACACACTAGTCCCATATAAATGCATTAACCCCCTAATAGAAGGCATAGGAACATTGTTCACTAATAAATCAAGTTAAATAATCATGGCCAATCAACTGTGGGTTAAAAATTTCTACAAGGCCTTAGATATGTCTAGGGTCCTAGGTTTCCCCATAATATGCCTAATAAATATGATAAAAGGCTTCCAAATTTTTCAAGAAATAATGTAATCACAGTCGAAGAACATATAGAGTATTTTTATAGTAATCCTGGTGAGCATAATATCCCTAGGGATCATGAACATGTTGTCATAAAATTATTAGAAATATCATTAGATAAAGAAACTAAGTCATGGTATAGAAACCTAGAAAATGGTAGTATTAAAACATGGTAATACTTCCATGATGCCTTTATGAAAAAATGGGCTATTAGAAAGGATGGTAGAATGTTGTTGACTCAAATCCATGAGATTAAGAATAAATAAATGAAATGGTGAATGAATTCAATGATAGTTTAAGAAGTTGATTGACAAATTTCCTAATAAGATTAACCCCAAAGATGATTCCATTCTTTTATAATACACAAATCCATATGAGGCTTAGTTTGGACTCATGTTAAGAGATAAGTTCCCCTCCACCTTATAGTCATCTTAATATTGGGCTACCAAAATTGAAGATAACATTCTTTCTACTAAAGTATATCCTTAAGGCTCCTCATGGGAATCCACTTAGAAGGTAGAAACCAAACCTATAACATTGAACATAGTTGATCCTACCCAAGATCCCATAACCACCCTAACCCAAAAGTTTGGGAAGGTTACTTTCAAGATGATTCAAACATAGACTACTCTCTTGAAGAAAATAACAAGTATAGAGAAGGATACGGTACAACAAGCTAATTTTCCTCCAAGATACCAATAGAACAATTATCAACTAGGAGGAAATAAAGGGTGGAATAAAAATATACCTCCCTCGAAACAAAGAGTACCAAATCCTCTCACTCCTGCTAACATGTTCAACCAAGAGGAAGTTCTTCGGTGCTTAATTACCTTGCAACAAACCACATAATGAATGGGACTCTCCCCAAAACCAATGGTTTGGAAACAATGAAGACTCTAGTGGCCCTGAAAGTTTAAATTTTGTTGAATACCTTGATTACATATATAGCATCCAACAAAAAACCCATCTGGTCAAAAGAAGTGTTAACATTGCTAGGTTTATGAGGATGACCATGTTGAACTCTATAGGTGAAGAAGCCAAAACAAATCTTAGGAAATATAAATACATTTAATACATGAGAAGGAATAAATCCCCGGAGATTTTACAACCCAATGATTCTGAGCCACAAAGAAAACCATGGAGTAAGCCACCTCTACCTTTGAATACTAGTCCCCTTTCAAAGCTAATCAAGATTCCCTCACAAATGGAAAAGGTGAAGAAGTATCTTAATCTAGAAGCAACAAAAGATATTATTTCCCTTTGTCCAACATGGAAAACCTATTTAACTAGCTAGAGTGGATTCCATAAAGAATATTCATTTCCCAAATAGTAGAAAGTCCCTACGATCATTCTTTGTTAAAATAAATTTTACTAGGAGGTTCATTCCAAATTTCACTAATATCATTAAACTGAGTATATCTTTGAAGAAATATTGTCCGTTCAAAGGAATGATGATAGTTGAAAATCATTTAAGAATATTAAAGAAGCTATTGTGTCATCCCCTATCCTAGTTATCCCAGGTTATTCCAATGATTTCATCATATTTTCCTTCACTTCAGAAGATACAACTCTCAGTGTACTCTTGCAAAAGAAAAAAGATAATATGGAACAACACCATTGTTTTTAAAAGTAAAAATCTTAGGGATGCAGAACTGAAGTACATCGTTAATGAAAAGTAAGCTTATTCTCTTGGTCAATCATTAAAACATTTCAAAATTTATGTCGGGTAGTCCAAAATTGTAGTCTATGTCCCTTACCCAACTGTCAAAGATGTCTTAGGAGAATAATATTGTCTACGAGTCATAGGGAAACGGGTGTCAAAGACTCTTATGAGCTAGACATTAAAACAACAAAAATCATAAAGGGACGGGGTTTCGCTAAAATGTTGATGGAAGGAAACTAGAAGGTTTTAGCAATAGATAGGTTAACCAAGTGAATGTTGTCCTAGATGAATTGGAAAATCTTGAGTGGTATTCAGACATTATTTATTATTTGAATAATATTTCAAATGTCTATTTGGAAACTATCTATTGCTAATATTTCATGTCCTAACCACTTGGTTGATCATAAAAGAAGGGAATTGAGATTGAAATCTATGAGATATTGTTTGATTTAGGGTGGTCTTAGTTGGAAAAACCTTTATGGAATCACTCTTGGATGTGTCAATAAAGATGAAGCTAAAAAACTAATAAAAGAATTACATTTGAGATATTGTGGGGGCCATTATGCAACTCACACCATTGCAAATAAAATCATGAGAGAAAGGTACTATTGGGATACATTATTCACAGAGGTTCATGTTTGTTAGGGCTTTCCAAAAATGTTAATCATTTGCAAGGAAACTAGCCCCTGGCATGGTACCTAAGGTTTCCCTGAGGTAAACATTGTTGAAAAACAGCATGCACACCTAATCCCAAGGGACTTAGGTGGATTTGATCCCGTGACCTCCTTGGAAAATACAACTTCTTAGAATATAAAAACATCATGCACACCTAATCCCAAGGGACTTAGGTGTGCATGTTGTTTTTCAACAACGTTTACCTTAGGTACCACTCCCCTATCTAAGAAACACATAATATATCTATTGGTGTCATGAATTATTTATTTACACTAGGAAGAGATAGAAGAGTGAACATGATCAAAGATCAAATTCATAATTCCTTCAAAGTTAGAGATTGAGTGAGGATATATACATATATTTATTAACTTGATGATAACACACACACACACACACACATATTATGAAAAATTTAAATTTATTATAAAATGTTTATTATTTTATATGTATTATCATCTTAATTTATTATATTTTTAAGTATTCAAAGAATTTATATTTAAAGTGAAAAAGAGATTGTTGGTATTTTTTTTTATTTGAAAGTGATTTTTTTATTATAATTTATTAGTCAAGCAATGGTGAGGATAATGATTATTGGATGTTATCTGCGAATGTAGCCCAACTCATCACCATTATTTAAGGAAAATAATGCCACCTGAAATGACATGTTAGTGATCCATAATGGGGAAAACTTCCACTCTTACCAAATGTCTCTAAGTCTTTGTGATGCAGGGGCATAAAAGGAAATTCATGATTTTGACCATGAGAAGCTCAAACAATTTACTAAAGGGGGTTAGTTCCCTTAATTTTTTATTTTGATTATAATAATTAGTTTGAGGAGCCTCTAGAAGGCATCCAGATTGAACCTGGTTGTGATAGGTGTGATTTTGTTCCTAATTTTTAGAACATAGTGAGTGATTTGGGGATTTGTTGAGATTTGTTCAGGATCAGTGTAACACACTCAACCCCTGAGTTTCTTTCCTAGGGATGGGTTCATCAAAATTTCGTTCTCCTTAAGTGGTGAAAACCTTCATTCGGGGTCTCTATCACATTCTTCTCATCCAGATCTTTCCAACCACAGTCTCCATGCTCAAAACCACATTACGAACTGACGGATATACCTTTCTAAAGTTATTCGGGCATTCATTGGTTTAGGTCCATGTGACATCCACGTGAATCCACCTCACACGTATTGTCTCCAGGTCCCTTCATCCATGGTGGAATTCCATCCATCGTCCAATCCCACAACTAGACTCAATCTTTGTTTAACACGCAGGTGTCTAACACAAGGGCCAACAGGGGCTTCGACATTGAACACCTCCTTATTGTCTACGCACAATATCTTTTGAAGTCCATAAGTCCAGAAGTCTCGTGAGCTTTCCACGTGGTTTTGGCCTTCAGGCCTCTTAGTCTCTTTACAACACCACACCTGAAGTCTCGGACTCTCAAAGTTCCAGTCACTTCACCAACTACATCTTTGGCTAGGTAGCTCGTAACTGGGGCTGACACGTGGAAGGGGCCAAGGGTGACACTCACGAATCCATACATACTAATGGCATAAAATTATCGATGAAATCCCTAACAATTATTATCGATGAACCAACCATGTTTTGTCGGGGCTTTCCAACCATGTTAATCATTTGCAAGGAAACTAGCCCCTAAAATACATACTAATGGCATAAAATTATCGACGAAATTTTTTCGTCGATAGTATACCAAATTCGTCGCAAGATTATTTACATTTGTCTCTCTTGTGATGATATCAAATGATGCTTGGTTTCATTTCATATTTGGTTTATCAACTTGAAATCTCAAATTGATAGTTTGCAAGCTAGTTGGACCTTCAGTCAAATACAAATATGAAACTTGGAATCATTAACATATCTACTAGAACATATGAAAAATAGGGTTTATGGTTTCCATGATGAATTAATGATGGAAGAAAGTGGGTGTGTGAGTAAAATTTGAGTCCAGAAACCCTCCCATATCATTAAGGCATGCCAATAGTCTAGCCATGACAAATTTCAGTGCATACAGAAACTGTTTGAAAACATTTCAACATTGGCCCCATTCTTAGGTCCATGTTGTCGGTGTCTAGTCCTCGTGCAATTTTCGTTACTCATTCCTCGTTCCTTGACCATGGTGTAGTCCCCAAGATCCATTATTTTTGTACAAAAATACATAATAATGGCATAAAATTATCGACAAATTTTTTTCGTCGATAGTATAGAAAATTCGTCGCAAGATTATTTACATTCGTCTCTCTTGTGACGATATCAAATGATGCTTGGATTAATTTCATATTTGGTTTAGCAACTTGAAATCTCAATTTGATACTTTGCAAGCTAGTTGGACCTTCAGTCAAATAAAAATATGAAACTTGGAATCATTAATATATCTACTAGAACATATGAAAAATAAGGTTTAATATGGTTTCCATAATGAATTGATGATGGAATAAAGTGGGTGTCTCACTCAAATTTGAGTCCAAAAACCCTCCCATGTTGTTAAGGCATGCCAATAGTCTATCCATGAAAAATTTCAGTGCATACAAAAACTGTTTGAAAAAATTTCAACGTTGGCCCCATTCGCAGGTCCATGTTGCCGATGTCTAGTCGTCGTGTAATTTTTGTTCCTCGTTCCTTGACCATGGTGTAGTCCCCAAGATCCATTATTTTTGTACAAAAATACATACTAATGGCATAAAATTATGGACGAACGTTTTTCGTCGATAGTATAGCAAATTCGTCGCAAGATTATTTACATTTGTCTCTCTTGCGATGATATCAAATGATGCTTGGATTCATTTCATATTTGGTTTATCAACTTGAAATCTCAATTTGATACTTTTCAAGCTAGTTGGACCTTCAGTCAAATAAAATATGAAACTTGGAATCATTAACATATCTACTAGAACATATGAAAAATAGGGTTTAATATGGTTTCCATGATGAATTGATGATGGAAGAAATGTTAATGTTTAAGCCATTATTATAGATATTTGCATTTCATTAGATAACAATAGCATAATCCAAGATCACTAAGAAATACACAATCACAAGAGACACAACGTTTATCCTGGGAAACCCTCTAGGGGAATAAAACCCAGCAAAAATTCCTTAATATAGATAGCCAATACAATGGCAAGAGATCTCTTATGCTAATACAGAAAGTCCTCTCCTAGATATGCTCCACTCTCTCTCTCCTTTGCCGGTAACAGATCAGAACTTGTCTCTCAAACTGAGCAAGTGATTTGTGTCTAAGTGAGGCGCTAGCCTCCTTTATTTATACAAGTCTGGCACGTGTGAAGTGTCTCTTCACTAGCAGGGCCGACTTCTCAAACTGGGTGGGTAAACCCACCTTTATTATATTTCTGGGCTTCTTTAATATCTTATGGGGCCGACTTCTTATTCTGCCTATTACAATTGTCTTTTGACCAATCTGCAAAAGGGAATTTGGTCCTATTACAATAACTGACATGATCAATCCAAAATGGGGATTGATCCTATGAATAATATATCAATAATAATAAGAATACTCTTTGCAGTTACATTATTTCAACACTCCCCCTTAACAAAAAGGTTATTCTTCAGTAGCATCATGCGAGAGAGAGAGGACAACATCATCAACAACATCGAGTGGGTGAGAGGACAACATCATCAATATCATCTTGGAACACTGACTGGCATATCTATAAATCATCAGAATTTTTATTCATCGGTAGCATCATCATTCTCAAAGGAATGCCATCATCATCTTCATCAATACGTATTAGTATAAAAACTGATACATCATCATCATCACAGCACACGGCTGGCTCATCATAATACAAGACTGGCTTTATGTCACAGTTGTCAAGATGGAAGCTCAGTACTTGTCTCATCTCATCGTCTTGCTTTATGTCACAGCACTCAAGATGGAAGCAAGATACTCGTCCCGCTTTATGTCACAACCATTAGGTTGGAAGCAAGATACTAGACTGGATTTACGTCATAGATATCCAACTAGAAGCTCAATGCTCATCATATCATCTTGCTTTACGTCTGACAACTTGGTCAAAAGAAAGGAACGTCTCATCTTTCTTTACGTCTGACAAATTGGTCAGAAGCAAGGAACATCTCTTCCTTCTTTACGTCTAAAAACTCAGTCAGAAGCAAGGAACATCTCTCCTTGCTTTACATTTGACAGCTCAGTCAGAAGCAACGAACATCTCTTCTTGCTTTACATCTGACAACTCGGTCAGAAGCAAGTAACATCTCTTCTTTCTTTACGTCTGACAACTCGGTCAGAAGCAAGGAACATCTCTTCTTGATTTACGTCTGACAACTCGGTCAGAAGCAAGGAACACATATCATCTTGCTTTATGTCTGACAACTAGGTCAGAAGCAAGGAACACATATCATCTTGCTTTACGTCTTATAACTAGGTCAGAAGCAAGGAACATCACATCTACTCCCCCTTTCAAGGAATGTCCTTTCGGACTATACCAAGTTTATCTCGGAAGTACTCAATCTTCACACGAGATAGGTTCTTGGTCAACACGTCAGCAACCTATTCATCTATGCTAATGTACTGGAGCTTCAAGGCTCCTCTTTGTACCATGTCACGGATGTAATGATAATGGATATTTATGTGCTTTGACCTATCGTGGAATACAAGATTCTCTGCCATCTTTATGCAGCTCTGGTTGTCACATAGAATCACGGTTACTCTCATCTTTAAGTCAAATAGGCTGATCAACGACTTTCAAATCCATATAGCTTCGCAGCTAGTAGAACATGCGGCAATGTATTCTGCTTCTGTTGTGCTGAGAGCAATGCTAGATTGCTTCCTACTCTACCACGAGATCATAGCTGATCCCAAACTGAAACAACAACCTGAAGTGCTTTTTTTGTCAGAAACACTTCCTGCCCAATCTGCACCAGTATATCCACTCAATGTGAAATTATGATCTCCATCATAGCTGAGACCATAATCTATTGTACCTTTAAGTTACATCATCACATGTTTTGCAACCACTAGGTGAACATGTCTGGGTTCTACCAGAAACTAACTCAAGGTGTTCACAGAAAAAACAAATGTCTAGTCTGGTGTTCATCAGGTACATCAGCGATCTAATAATCTGTCTATACAGTGTGGCATCAATCAATTCTAACAAAGTATCAACCAGCAGCTTCAACTTCGCTTCCATGGGTGTATTCATGGGCTTGCATTCCAACATGTCGAATCTCTTTAAGATTTCGACCATGTACTTCCCTTGGTTAAGGAAGATCCTCTCAGGACTCAACCATACCTCAAGACCTAAGAAATAATGCATTAGGCCAAGGTCTTTCATTTCAAATTCCGAGGAAAGTCTCTTTTTACATTCAGCGATAAGTCATCCACATATAGCAGTAAGATTACTGGCTCATTATTCATAATTTTGAAGTAGATATTTGAGTTTTCTTTACTCTTGGTAAAGCCTAAGCTCGTCAAGAAACTGTCTATATGGCCATACCAAGCTCTAGGATCTTGCTTCAATCCGTATAAGGCTTTCTTCAATTTGCAGACATGAGACCTCATGTCTTCAACCTCAAATCCTTGAGGTTTCTCTATATACACTTCCTCTTCAATAACACCATTTAGGAAATCCATCTTCACGTCCGTCTAGTGCAGCTTCCACTTCATCTTAGCTGCAAGAGCTATGATGGTTCTGATTGAAGTGTATCTGGCCACAAGAGCGAATGTCTCTTCATAGTCAATGCCTTCCTTCTGGGAAAATCCATGAGCGACAAGTCTTTCTTTATACTTCTCAATACTTCCATCAGCAATATGTTTTATTTTGTAGAGCCATCTAGAGGATACCCCATCTTTATTCTTCAGTTTGGGAATTATTTCCCATACTTTGTTCTTCATTATGGATTGGTATTCCTCTATCATGCCATCTGCCCATTCTGTCCTCTGAATGGCTTCTTCAAAGAAGATAGGCTCCTCTTCTAGGAGACCATACATCAAAGTCATATAGCTGGATAATGGCTTTGGTCTTTTCACCTGTCTCGTAGTTCCTTGGGGAACATCATACTTCTCTCCATCTTGAATAAGCTCTCTAGCCCAAGCTGACTTTCTTTTATGGAGGATCATCATCTGAGGAGGTTCTTGCACTTCTACTATATCATGGTCTTCTAGAAGTTCCTCATCGGGGGAAGTTACGACTTCCCTCACTGGTTCTGGAGCTCTGGGAACCTCCCTCGTTGCAGTATTGGGGATTACAGGTTCCTCTTCATATACCTCTTCAAGATGGCATGGTTTATATTTCTTGAGCACTGCATCTTCATCAAAGGTCACATCCTTGATCTCAATGTGATGTTGACCTGGTATATAGATTCTAAAGGCCTTGGAGACCTTACAGTATCCCACAAATATTCCCTTCTTTCCTGAAGGGTCCAACTTGTTTCTCTTTTCTTTAGGAATATGAATAAACACTAGACAACCAAATATTTTGAGATGGATTACCTCTGGATTCTTTTCGGTGAACATCTCTTCCGGTGTCTTGAGCCCAATTGCACTATGGGACAATCGGTTATGCACATAAACATCTTCTATTGCTGCTTCTGCCCATAAGCACATAGAAAGATCTTGATCATGGATCATAGTCTTCACAACTTCCAGTATGCTTCTTGTTCTTTCATTTAGCTACATCGTTTTGTTGTGGATTATA
>ML783725.1:309529-338136 GCA_009831015.1 Picea engelmannii
AAAACTTTATATGTATTATTAATATAAATTTTCACAAGTATTAATATATTACCTCTCATTTTTTTCATTCTACCTTTCCCTAACATATGCTCCTGATCTTCAAATTTTTTGATGGAGTTCACATCCCAAATGTGAACCACTGCATGCATAGTTGGTGCTGCTAATTTAGGAAGATACTGACTAATATACACCATGGATTGATATACCATATATCCCTCCACCATAGAACCCTCAGGACGTGCTCTTTGTCTAACCAATACCTTCAATGATTTCAAGTGCCTCTCCACCATCCACATTGACCTTGTGTGAACATGTCCACAAATTTCAATCTCCTGAACTTGGTGTATGAGGTAGTGTTCTTGTGCATTGAAAAATGTAGGAGGTATATACTTTTCATTTCACACATTAGACGAGGAATTTCTCTCTTCCAATACTTTATATCATCTTCATGGATTTCTTTCAATGACAACCATCTACATGAGATCGTGACACAAGAAAATAACATGTTTCAACATAACATAATATAATATATTATAGTACAGTACAAGTAAAACACATTTCATTAAGTACAACAATAATTTGAAAGAACATTTTGTTTATAAATCACAACTAAGTCTTACCTCATGTATTTTCCAAAATCATATATAACTTGTTTGACGTTGTTGTCAAAGTCATTTGGGAGAGATAGTGGTAGAACATACTGTAACAAAAAAAAAATCATTATTTGTTTCGAACAAAGTAGAAAAGAAAAAAAAAACTGTAAGGCCAATATATATAAATATGTATACCAAAATTATTACCTTAATGAAGGTATGCCAATCATGTGTTTTTACCCCACCAAATTCGCCTTTCTTCGTAAAGATATTTTTTATGTTTGAAGCAAAACCCGTGGGAAATTTAATTCTTTGAATGAACTCTTTTACATCATTGCATTGTTGCTCTGTTAATAATCATGGAAGGTTATTTCGATCTAGTACTCCATCTGATCTATTTGAATATCATATCACACTTCGCATTGCATGATTGGCTTCTTGAATGTCAGTACAAATTTTGTCTTTGTCCCTCCTACCATCTATGATTCGCCATAACGTTTCCGTCACATTCTTCCCGATATGCATTGTATCAAACAAATGAGCTATTTTTAGCTCCTCATAGTAGGGCAACCTCATGAATTGAGCAGGATAAGATTTCATTCCTCATGGAGTCCCATTATTAATACCTTCATGATGATTGCGGTCTTCATGAAGCATAAAAGAAATCACAAAAATAATTATCAAATACAGTAAAATAAATTCAATGATTAAAATAAACATTCAAAACATTACACGATCTACGATACATTATGAAATTGAGTACTTTGACAATTTCTATTATATTCCAACCTCCATAGGTGAGGTGTCATTCTTCGTGGTTTTAAACCAGTCTCTTCTTTCCCATTGAAAATATGTTTTTCAGTAGTATGATACCTATGGTTCTTAGGAAGAAGGTCCCTATACTCATCAAACACCATATTTCCTAAACTTTTTGAATGACGATACTTCATCTCAGGGCCACAAACTGGACATGCAAATTTACCCTTTGTTTGAAGACCTACAACAAATGGATTAATGTCAATTATACGATGAGATTATTTAAAAAGTAAACATACACCATGATAACATTAAAATATTGTATAATATTAAAGAGAAATATTAGAATTCTTATACATACCACAAAAATGTGTTAGTCTAGGGGCATCATGAATTGTCAATAAAAGTATTCCACGAAATTTGAATTTCTTCTCCCCGATTGGTTACATATGTCGTACATTGTGATGCCAACCCATAACTTTAGTAGCTCGTCGATAACAGGCTCGATATATAAATTCATATCTTTAACCTAGTACTTACCTAATTGTTTTAAATTACACATAATTACTAAAGGAATGATATCATGTAATATATATAATTAAATAAATAAACAAAAGATATTATGCAAAAATTGAAACAAATGAAAATGTTGAATTCAAAAAATTAATGTAAACAAATACCTGGAACAATCATTGTCAACATTATGTGCTCCCTCTTTATTGACATCCAATGAGGAATGTTATTGTTGATAACAAAAATAGGACACACTGAGTAAATAGACCTAAGCTCTCTGAATGGATTAACACCGTCAGCTGCCAATGAAAGTCTAACATTACGAGGTTCATCTTTGAAATATGCCCATTTTTCCTCAATTTCCCTAAATGCAGAACCATCAGCAGGCATTCTAAGAACACCATCTTCACTTATGTTACGTGCATGGTAATCCATAAATTGTGCTATGATTTCACACATGAACAATCACTGCAAACGTGGAATTATGGGAATATGACGAAGAACCTTTCGAGGCACCCTTTTTGTTACTTGATCAGTTCGATATCTACTGATAAGACATTGTGGACATTCGATTTTCAAAGCATGTTGTCCATAATATATAATATGGTCATTAGGACATGAATCTATAGTTTGATAATCCATTCCAATGTATTTCATAATGGCATGCAAACCTCAATATGTGGGAGGTAAAATATTTGACGATGGTAACAAAAATTCACCTAACAATCTACAACATAACAAACAACTAGTTAATGTAAGAATATTAATCGTAAAAAATGCATTATAATTTTACAGATTAATTAACACTAAAAAAAAATATAAAAAACTCAACATTTATGTACAGTATGAGATGAAACATATTACATACCTTGGTATCTGTGTCATACAAGTGTTCGACAAATTATTCATAACCTTTAAGTTCACCAGCAACAATGTAGTGGAGAGAAGATTTGATCTTGATCCTTCATAAGGTCGTTTATTTTCCTTTTCTAATAGAGGTTCATCATAAATACCAGCATTTTCCCCATCCTCATCCAGCTGCGAAAAAAAATCTTGGATCATTTGATTTGTCCCATCATCTTCTTCCATGGGATCATTAACTTGATTTGTCCCATCATCTTCTTCCATGAGATTCTCATTTGCTTGGTCATGATGATGTTCCTCAACTTGTACAACATCATTTCTACTAATACTTGGTGCAATATTCTGCGGAAAGTTAGAGGGCAACTCTAACTTTATAATTACAAACAATCATGCAAAATTAGTGTATACTATAACAAACATTCAAACAATATATATACATATATATAATTTTATATAAAATTGACAAAATAAAAAAAGATAATGAATATATAGTTAATTACCATGGGACAATATTCATTCGATCTGCCATCAATGTGACCATATTTCCTACAATGTTTTGTAGTTGTTGCTATTAAAATTCTTACGGGACGTTTGAGGAAACATTTTTTACAAGGGAAATAACATCTACCATCACCCTTTTCACCCACTTTACTTTTTTCCCCACCTCTAACAACATTCTGCGACATTTTTCCGCACAAAAATACCCTTTCAGAACCATCGTTGTAATAGCAAGATTGTCGCAACATCTTTAAATCGTCAAATATTTATAAGCCAATTTTAGGTCACTATCATCGCAATTGTGACGATAGTGACCTAAAAATATATTTTTTTCCACCTATTTATTTTAGGTCATTTTCAACGGTAAATTTTAACTAAATTATTATGGTCAACTTTCATCACAAGAGCGACGAACAATCTAACATCGTCACTTGTGTGACGAACATTGACCATAATAATTTAGTCAAACTGTAGGCGTTGAGATTGCGACGAAGACGAGAGAGATTTAGAAAAAAATGAACTTTTTCTCTTACATGTTGCGATGAAAGAGTACTTTCATCGCAAGTGGACATCGCAAATTTTTCAATATGTAGTAGTGTTGACCACTTTCTTTGGATCATAACGTCTAAATTTCTCTTCTTCGAAGTGATATGATAACAATGTATCCACTTCATCCTGATGTTTATTGGTGGTTGTGAATGATTAGGAGTCGATCCATAATGGGAGTGGGGGATAAATAGATTTCTTGTCTCAGTGGTGCAATTCCCCAACTCCATTGATCACTATTTGGTAAGCCACTTCCTGGAGCACCAACTTGTTTCGGATAAATATGGGGAGCAGATGTGGATCTTTGGTGGCTCTGTATATTTTGATGCATGTGTTGTGCTCCATTAAGTACCAATCCCCTATCCTTCTGATCACTACTAATTCCTTGTAAGTTATGCATGGGGTTGGCATGCATAAAATGAATTAATATAATGGGGAAAGGAAGTCTTCACATATCATGTGGTAATTTGTTCTATACTTGTGCTTCTAGAGCACTTTGTAGTATATGTGGATGGTCGGGAAGTTCAACTACCATACCCAACCCATCTTAGGATATTGGTGTGCCATGCACATTATATCCAAAATATATGAGGACATGTGCAAATACAGAAATATTTCAGGTTCGACTTCCTTGATGACTGTGATAGACTTTGTTAAGTTTGTTGACAAGATGATGACCTATTTGAATGAAATCCCTTCGTCTTCGCAGTAATATATTAGGGGCATATATTACAGATGAAACTTGGAAGTGTTTGGATATTCGTACAATATGAAGAGCATTTCCACAATATAATAATATCGCTTCCTTAGTGTGGTGGTGGGGTACCCACCGATCGATCTATGTTTGAATGATTTATTTGGTTTGTACCTGATATGAAAAAGTCTTTTTTGCTATGCTTTAATCCACCGATAAGTTCTTCATGTAACTTCCAAGTTCCTTTTTATAGATGGTAAGAATTTTCTAGATCTGCAGGCTGGAACGAAGCTATGGGTTCTCCCCTAGCATTTCATATCTACCTATTCTCCAATTCTACGTGCTTAAGAATCTAAGAAATAGAATCTGCACAGAGAAATAATGTAGTGTAGGTTTCTACTCTATGTATTTTTGATTTTCTGATATTCCTGAAAACTTTAAGTTCATCTTGGTCTTTAGCATTGACGATGAAATTTTTCTTTTTAAACATTTGGAAGATGTCACCCCATTTGAGTGAGTCTCCTCCCTTTTCTAAGATTCTCGTTGTGTCATCACCAATTTCTCCTACAATGTTAGGTTCATATTCATGCTAGATACCACTCTGAAAGGCCTTTGTGGCGGATTCTTTGCTTGTTACCTTCTTCGATGGAGACATTTTTTAACCTGAAATACATAGTCAAAATTATCCCAAAAAACAAACCAGGAGAGAAAATAAGCACCATCAAATCAGATTTGTAATCAATAAAAGATAAGCATGAAAAACAAATATGCTTATTTAACCGATGTTTCAAGTACCAGACGAGTCACTTGAATCGATGTTGGGAAAGAGATCATCGTTAGAGGAGGAAAGGATGATTGGCGAAAATACAAGAATTTAAGTTTTGGTGAGGGATGGGATGAAAAATTCAAGGAGGTTGATAAGACATTGTTATCTTGGAAGAAATGAAGCCAGAGCAGTTCGTGGAAACTTCTTCAGTATAAACCAGATGGTTTAGTGTAAATTTCATTGATCACACCGTTGGATTTTGGCTAAAGTCCTCTGATTGAAACCATAGGTGATAGTGTTAAGCCTTCTGGATGAACCGACTAAGATGATATGAAGTGCTCCAGAGAACAATGGTGTCGAACTTATCAAATGCTCCAGAGAATACCAGAGGTAATATTTCCTATCCCTCCAGTGAAATTGAAGGGGATCACATTAAGTTATCCAATGGACCAAAGATATCCATGTTAAGTTCTCTGGTTACCACCGAAAACAATTATGCTAAGTGCTCTGGAAACCACCGATGACGATCTTATAAAGTTATCCAAAAAAATACTAGAAGTAATTCTACTAAGTCATTTGGAGAGATCAACAATGGTTTTCTTAAGTCTTCTGGTGACATCGGAGGTAATCTTTCCAAATCCTCTTGTTACTACCAGCGACGGTTATAATAAATGCTCTAGTGAAGACCAACATCAATCTCACGAAGCTCTCTAGTGAATATCAGAAGTGATAAAACAAATTTCTCTAGATAAAGACCGAAGACAATCCTATTAAGTTCTCAGAACAACACTCCTAATAAACTTGTTAAGTGCTCCAGTTACCACCAAAGTTGATATCGTAAAGGGCTCAAGATGGACTCGAAGTGATTATGTAAAGTTTGTTGGTTACCATCGGTGTTTATCTTGTAAATTTCTTCGACGTTACTAGGGTCGATCCCATAAAATTCTCCAGTTACAAAAGATTCGTCGAAAATTAGTTAAGTCTTAAGATTCCTATGGTGTGAAATTTGGACGAATTATTTTGGATTAGCCATATTAGGAGTCATTTTTATCGACGTTTAAAATCCAGTACCAGGATCCATCTTCAAGACAATGAGTCGAAGGTAAAGGGTTGTGGATCTTCACAATAAATACTAACGATGCTCAAGAATCCTTGAATCATTTCAGAAAGTTTAGATCCGCGACCCTTCATTTCTCGGAATTGGGTTTTTGTTTGAGTTTATGGATTGAGTATGGGGAGCTCGGGAGACTTTAGTGGAAAATATTCAAAAATGTAATGGCCATGTCTTGGTATTAGTCAAGTCAATATGAAGAATCGCGACCAATCTATGGATTTTAAACAAAGGTGTCGATGTGAACTCAACAAGCGGATGACTTTGGGAGGATCACATTCCCTACATATAAAATATGGGGTGGAGGCTAGGTAGACTCAACCATGCACTATTTGTGGCATGAGACAAATTTTATGCAGTGTTGAGGAGTAGACAATTGCAATACTGTTTGGTGGAAGCGATGGATAGAGGTGATTTAGGGTTAGATCATGTCGCGAGTTCAAAGGTAGGTTTTGGCTTTGATATTAGTCGTGAATTTGGTTTTGATCTCAGGTATTACAAGGGATATGGTCTACCAATCAATGCAGGTGAAGCTAAGGGGATGAATGGACGAAAATGGTGGCCTTAGACTAACCCTAATATTTAAATAATATATAAAGATATGAAATTGTCAGGGAATATTTTAGGGCATTACCCGAATAAGTGCCATGTGGGTAACCATTGATATGGGAAGAGAGTGAGCGGATGAAAAATATTGCAAGATTGGGGGGCTCAATTCTAGGTCTCCCAACATCTTTTGTTTCATTAGCTATTGCAACAATGACCAAAATAAAAAGGGGGGAGCGAATTTTATAGTCATGTCACACAATTAATGTGATCGAAGGGGTTTCAAAGTTCACACTGGAAGCGATGTTTGGAATGGTTTTGGGTACACTAGAGGATATGTTGGAAAGTCCTCTAGTGTGCATTGGAGGTTTTAACACAAAGTTTGACAGTTTCATCTCTTCATTCCAGAAAAGTTTTGAGGAATTTCTCCAGGTACACTAGAGGAGATGATGAGAAGTCCTCTAGTGTAAACCAAAATATTTAACATAAAGTGTGTTGGTTTCACCATTTTGATTTCAGATATGTTACTATGAAGTGCAACAGTGTATTTCAGAGGAGATTGTAAGAACTCCTTCGGTTAGGCCAGAAGAGTTAGTACAAATTTTTTCATCTATTGATTTAGCACTTCAGACGACCTCGAAGGAAGTCCTCTGATGTACACCAAAGAGTTTCAAGGGAACTCCTACGATATATACCATAGGGTTTAAAAAGAACTCGTCTGATAGTCAAAATGATTTCTAGAAATTTATCTAAGTCTTGGAGAAAAGGATTCAACCTAAACATAATCTAAAGCAAGGTGACCCATTAGGAGAAAGGATAAACCAAGATCAACATTAAGGAAACTTTCCAAGCCAAGAAGTTCTCATAGAAGACAAGAGGGGTCCCATTTTCTTGGAGAGAAGGAATTACGAGAAAAAAATACAAGAAAAAGGAGGTTGTGATGCCTATCATAACAAAACCCAACCAGGAAAACCATCGAAATTATTTTAGAGCCACACCTATAATTTTATTCATGATCAAACTTCATTGTTTAAAATACAATATATAGGATCTTGCGGCATCCAAAAAAACCCTAATCCATTGACCTGGATTATATTACAACCTTTATTCATTAACTAGAATTTAAAAACCATGGGTTGAAATACCATGTGCCACTAAACCACTGAAAGAAAAAAAGCACCCCCACCAAGGGTGAAAGACCACCCAAACATTTGGTGAATAAACCCCCCAATTGTATTTTTTAGGGTCTCCTCCCCTGAAACCCCTAATAGGGGATCCACAATCATGAAAAGAATATAACACATACCCAACACTTGTTAGGTGAAACTACCCAAAACAACTCGTCCAATATCCCTTCCTCATGAAGAGCTGACTCTCAACAATCAACCATAATGGAAGTAACACAAAACTACCATACATGGATTTGTTTAATCTTACCTATTTGAAAACGATCACCAATGCTCCCATATTACATGATGCCACTTGGCTACACATGTTGACCATGCTCCCCTCATACATTCTCAAGTTTTATAGGAATATGGGCAAAGATCTCGTTAACCATGTGTTGGAAGCTGGCCAAAGAAGAAAAGCAAGGCAATTTTGGGAAAGAAATTATGCACGAGGAAAGCGACAAGTGGAAGGAAGAAAAACACGCGCACATGCAAGGAAGAGCTAATGAAGTTAGAGTTAGGATTTTGGTAATGTATTATAATGGCTGAAGAGCCAAAAACATATAAATATAGATACTTAGGTGTCATAGGGGTTCAGAGGTTTGGGATTTGGGAGGTTCGTAGTATTATCGAGTTTAGCAAGTTATCGATGAGTTGTTGCAATATGTAATATTTTGTTGTATGATCTATTTTTGTAAGCTGTTGAGCTAGAGAGGGCGAAGGAGGGTAGATCTTGAGGGTTAGATTGCAGGTTGAGGAGCTTGGTGTGATCTAGTCTGCCTCATATAGATCTTACACTACTACACATTGAAAAAATTGTGATGAAAGTACTCTTTCGTCTCAAAATTCAAGAGAAAAAGTTAAATTTTTCAATTTTGATCTAAATCCACCCCGTATTCGTTGGTCTATCGACATAAGAAAAATTTCGTCTGTTTTGCGACGATAATCAAGATGGTGGACTATTGTCTCAGTTTCGACAAACTTATGTTTTCGTCACAAGAGCGACGCTCACTATTGACCGTTACACTTGTTGATACTATCCATATTGACCGTTATACATCTTAACAAAGTCTAAATTGATATAGTCAAAGTTCGTTGCAAGAGCGACGAACTTTGACTTGACCGTTATAACCATTCCTGTCTTTGACAAAGTGACCTAAATATAACAAATGAATAGGTAAAAAAAAAGAAATATTTAGGTCACAGTCATCGCAATTGCGACAACGGTGACCTAAATTGACCTATAAATATTTGACAATTTAAAGATTTTGTGACAATCTTTCTATAACAATGACAGTTCCGAAAGGGTTATTTTGTGCGGAAGTTGTGCAGAAGAATGTTGCAGAATATAGTTAGAGGTGGGGAAAAAAGTAAAGCGGGTGAAAAGGGTGATGGTAGATGTTATTTCCCTTGCCAAAAATGTTGCCTCATACGTCCCATAATAATTTTAATAGCAACAGCTACAAAACATTGTAGGAAATATGGGCACATTGATGGCAGATCAAATGAATATCGTCCCATGGTAATTAGCTATATATTCATTATCTTTTTTTATTTTGTCAATTTCATATATATATATATATATATATATTGTTTGAATGTTTGTTATAGTATAGACTAATTTTTCATGATTGTTTGTAATTACAAAGTTAGAGTTTCCCTCTAACTTTCCGCAAAATATTGCACCNATATATATATATATATATATATATATATATATATATATATATATATATATTGTTTGAATGTTTGTTATAGTATAGACTAATTTTTCATGATTGTTTGTAATTACAAAGTTAGAGTTTCCCTCTAACTTTCCGCAAAATATTGCACCAAGTATTAGTAGAAATGATGTTGTACAAGCTAAGGAACATCATGACCAAGCAAATGAGGATCTCATGGAAGAATATGATGGGACAAATCAAGTTAATGATCCCATGGAAGAAGCTGATGGGACAAATCAAATGATCCAAGATTTGTTTTCGCAGCCAGATGAGGATGGGGACAATGTTGGTATTTATGATGAACCTCTATTAGAAAAGGCAAATAAAGGACTTTATGAAGGATCAAGAGAAAATCTTCTCTTCGCTACATTGTTGCTAGTGAACTTAAAGATGATGAATAATTTGTCGAACACTTGTATGACACATATCCTAAGGTATGTAATATCTTTCATCTCATATTATACATAAATGTTGATTTTTTTCTACTTGTTTTTAGTGTTAATCAATGTGTAAAATAAGAATGCAATTTTTATGATTAATATTCTTACATTAACTAGTTATTTGTTATGTTGTAGATTGTTAGGTGAATTTTTGTTACCATCGTCAAATATTTTACCTCGCACATGTCGAGGTTTGCATGCCATTATGAAAGACATTGGAATGGATTATCAAACTATAGATGCATTTCCTAATGACCATATTATATATTACATACAACATGCTTCGAAAACAAAATGTCAACAATGTCTTATCAGTAGATATCGAACCGATCAAGTAACAAAAAGGGTTCCTCGAAAGGTTCTTCGCCATATTCCCATAATTCCATGTTTGCAACGATTGTTCGAGTGTGAAAAAATAACACAATTTATGGATTACCATGCACATAACAGAAGTGGAGATGGTGTTCTTCGAATGTCTACCTATGGTTCTACATTTAGGAAAATTGACGAAAAATGGGTAGATTTCAAAGATGAACCTTGTAATGTTAGGCTTTGATTGGCAGCTAACAGTGTTAATCCATTCAGAGAGCTTAGGTCTATTTACTCAGTGTGGCCTATTTTTGTTATCGACAATAACATTCCTCCTTGGATGTCAATAAAGAGGGAGCACATAATGTTGAGAGACATGTTCTTCCATGGTGGCCTCCACTACTAATGGGGCTTCTTTAATTTCCTTATACAACTTTTGGATGGTTGTTTGTGTCTTTTGCGCCATTTTCTCAACTTCATCCTTCTCTTTTAAGGATTTCTCGACCCTTTCCTCGTCCTCATTCCTCGCCTTAATCACTCCTTCCATTTTTTCTTCAACTTCCCTCTTTTCTTGCAGAGAATTTTCATATTGTTGTTTCATTTGATCCCTCTCATCTGTTTCTTTGTTCAATTCTATGGTTGCTAAATCTGCGTAGAGCCTGATCTCATGCATAATTCCTACTTGCAAGATATGTAGTACATGGATAGGCATCTGTGACACCAGTATGTTCAGGTGACTCAGTGTTTTCATTTGTTTTTGTAGTTCAAGTGTCAGGAACTCAACTACATATGTCTATATCACTAGCACTATGTGTTCAGCTGCTAACTCATCCAAGATTGGATTAGAAGCCTCTGCTTCCTCCACTGGACTCGTGGACTGTCCTTCCTTTGATCTGTGCTCTGGTGTTATTCTGGCTTCTTCCAAGAGATATTGCAATTGTGTTAACTCTATCGACACTTGTTGATGTAGTTGTTCTTGTTTCTTTGTTTCTTCATCAATGGCCTCTTCTGCGACATACTGTACTTAGTAGCAGATTCTTTCCATGTCGTCATATGTCATATTATAGATAGGTGGCACCTTGTGAGATTTCATATTTTTGTGCGGGGTTCTAGATAGACTCTTCCCCTTGTCGTTTCTTTTGATCCCTAATATTGGGACTATGGACTGCGCTTCTCCTCCTGATGGTCCTAGCGTATCCCTTGTGCCATTGTTTTTCTTGTTTCCATGTCCTTCGTCTAGTTCTTCATCCTAGTCCTGTTTTTCTTCTTATTTCGGGTGGCCCATTTGTTTTGTTGGGATTTTCCACTCGTCTTCCCAATCATTAGAGATTAGGCATACATCATCTGTTGTTAATTTATAGCTAGTTGGCAGCCACTGGTTCATTACTAGGATTCGATCCTAACCCCTCTTTGTGGGTCATTATTTATTATGATATGTTTTCTATGTAATAAAGGCTGACATTAGTTAATAAGGCCTATTAAATAAAGGAGAATAAGTCAATGTAAGAAGAACTAATAGAAGCTTCCGCTTATAGAAATATCTTCCTCTAGAAGTTTCCTTAGAAGATAGAATTAGTATAAATAAGAGTAGGAGGTATTGGATAGTTTGTCTTGGAGATAATTGTAATAGATCTCTACTCTACTGGATTTCTCCCCTTCGAAGAGGCAAGTGAACACTGTTATATTTCATAAAGGTGTTCTTTCTGGAATTACTCTGGTATTGTTCTCATGATATTCTTATCATTCCATTATTTTTTGCTAAATATTTTTGTTCTTCCTATTATATTAAATCTAAAATACTGCAAGTGGTATCAGAACTATTTCTTGGGAAACACTTCTGGGGTAAAAAATATTTAGGGTAGAGACATATTCTGGGGTCTTTAAGCTATAGATATATGTCGCTCCATGCATAAAACCATGGTCGGGGAGACATACACGTAGGAAATACAAGTGGTACTTAAGCGTACATTGTTGGCCACCCTTGTAACCCATGTTGATACCCCTTCGAGTGGTAGCGCATCAGACAACACCTATATATGGATCGGCATAGATATCCTGAATCCCTCCATAGATAAATTGATTGGTCTCCTGCCTGTTATAGTGTCATAGAGAACAACACTCAGAAAGATACTCTCTAGTACCTGGGTAATAGGGTAGTGCAACTAAGGATACGGTCTATCCTCCTTAGTTGGTTCCCTGAGATATATTGGTTGAGTACTACTATTGGACCCCGCATGTATATCAGATAGATATAGCATCGGGAAAACCCTTGACTATAGAAACCCTACAAACCCTAACCCTGGGACGATAAAAACAGATATATTGCAATGCAACTTGGCCTCCTGCCAAAAATTTTCGTTACAGAAACACTCCATGCCGACATTTTTTTATTATTGAGAATTTGGGAATTCTGATGCTGCAAAAATGTATTCAAGTCGGAGTATAACTCTGCAAGAGTAAAAAAAAAATAAAATTATGGGGCCCAGTCGCACCCTTATTTGTGACTTAGTCCATTGGATTCCTTTCTTCATTCTGATCACAGAGGTACCCTTCATTTTTAAGCCTTTTTTCTCGCAAACCCAACCATTTCTGGGACACCCTTATTTGAGACCTATCCCATTGGATTCCTCTCTTTGTCCTGATCACCCTGGTACCTATCATTTTTTGTGGCCCATCTCTCTGTCCTAACACCTCATATGCTCCCTAATCCTCCACCATTCCTACTACCTTCTCTCACAACCAAGAAGACTTGGAGACTAACGTGTCCAACCTAGAATAGAAACATGACTCCATCCACATAGAAGTCCAAGCCACCCTCGAAAAGAAAGTCAAGGAGATGGAACAAATCATCAAGGGTAAGAATTTTGAGCCCACTGCAGAAGGCCCTCATTCTTTCCATTATGAGCATACTCATTCTTCCCACTCTCCTTGGGGTTCTCCACATTCTTGGACTAAGGTTCCCAAAGTTGACATGCATAAATTTGATGGATCCAACCCAACAAGGTGGGTTTCTCAAATGGAACAATACTTATCCCTCCATGATATTTTGGAAGATGATTCTAAACTCCATGTATGGGTTCTGTACTTGGATCAAGAACGTTGCCACTAGTGCTAGTGGCATAAGAAATGTTATCCACAACTACCCACTTGGAACATATTCACCAAAGCAGTTTGTGCCCATTTTAATCAGGAATCTCATTTTTTGGGAAGGCTCAATAAGTTGCACCAAACTTGCCTAGTATCATACTTCATCATGGCATTCGAGCAATTGGCTATCTAATCTGAGGGCTTATTTGATAAATTTTATCTTGAACATTTTCGCAGTGGCTTAAAGGACAACAACATGCATCATCGTAGATACCATTCTTCAAGCCCCACCCATGAGGGTTTCATTCACCACCCATCCTCGCCGAGGGGCTAACCTAACTATGACACAAACATTGAAGGTCCAAAATGTATCTCCAGCAGAAATGGTGGAACATCACAAGAAAGGACGTTTCTATTACTGTGATGAAAAGTATTCACCGAGACATAAATGTCATATTGATGCATCATGAAAAGTATTCACCAGGACAAAAGTTCTTCCATATTGATGCATCATATTTCACTTCCTATCAATACGTACCATTATATGAGGCTCATGAACAAGAGGAAACACATCTAAGTGTTCACACTGAAGATTTAGTTGCAACTCCTATGGAACCAGAGGAACCTGTCATATCTCTTCATGCCCTCTCGGGTATTTTGTCCCCACAGACATTGAAGATCAAGGGATACATAAAACATAGGTCGTTTGTGGTGTTGATTGATATTGGTAGCACCCATAATTTTATTCATTGTGGCCTCTGTGAGGAGATCCATTGCTTTGTCCGTCGAGTTTCTGATTTTTAAATCCTCATCGAAAATGGTGGTACGATGAAGTGTGGGGGATGTTGTGAGAATGTCAATCTCCAAATGGGTGATTATCATTTGAAAACCCACATGTTCTCTATTTCCATGGGTGGATATGATATTGTATTGGATGTGGAATGCATTCACACCCTGGGACCGATTACAATGGATTATCAAGATTTATATATGAGCTTCACCCAAGAGGCTCACACATATACCCTTGAAGGCCTCCAAGTTATCTCCCCTAAAATCATCAGCTCTCACAAAATGGAAAAATTGTTGAATAAAGGCCACCATGGTGTGATTTCTCAACTTCATGTCATCCAGGTCATCGATCAAGCCTCTCCTGAAGTTCATCCTAGCCTACAACTAATCTTGGACAAGTACCCTAGGGTCATTGAGGTTTCAATAAACTTACCTCCCTCTATAGGTGAGCATGATCATAGCATCCCTCTCCTTCCGGGAAGTCAACCCCCCAATGTACATCCCTACATGTATCCATTTTCTCAAAAAAATGAAATAGAAAATATAATATATGAATTACTGGAGGTGGGGATAATTCGGCCTAGTACCAACCCATATTCTTCCCCAATAGTGACGGTCTTAAAGAAAGAAGGTGCTTGGCACATTTGTCTAGATTTTCCATGCCCTGAATAAACTAACCATCAGGGATAAGTTTTCCATTCCTATCATTGATGATCTATTGGATGAACTCCTGGGTGCATGTTTCTTCACAAAATTATACCTTCGCTCAGGCTATCACCAGATCCATATGAAGGAGGTAGATATTTTGAAGACAACCTTTAGAACTCATGAAGTTCATTATAAATTCTTGGTCATGCCTTTTGGCATTTGCAATTCCCCATCCACCTTCCAAAGTCTCATGAATAAAATATTGAAACCTTACCTTCAGAAATTTTTCCTAGTTTTCTTTGATGACATCCTCATTTATAGCTGCACTTGGGATGACCAGATTTTCCATGTGGAAAAATTCCTTCATTTGTTGGAGGACAACCAGTTCTTTGTCAAAAAGACCAAATGCTCCTTTGCAACCAGCAAAGTGGAATAATTGGGACACATTGTGGGTTGAGAAGGGGTAAGATTGGACCCCAAAAAGATATGAGTTATGTAGGATTGGTTGCGACCCAAAAACTTAAAGCGCCTACGGGGTTTCCTCGGTCTCACAAGATATTACAGGAAATTTGTACACCATTATGGAAAAATTGCTAAGCCCTTAACCGACCTTCTTAAGAAGAATGCATTTCATTAGACACTTGTCATTGAGAAAGCCTTCACAAATTTAAAGTGGGCCATGTGCACTAATCCAATCTTAGTATCTCCTAACTTCAAAAAAACATTTATGGTAGAATCAGATGCTTCTGGCACTGGTATTGGCGTAGTGCTCACACAAGATGGTCGACCTCTGGCCTTTACTAGCGAGGAATTAAGTGGTTGTAATTTGGGAAGATATACGTATGAAATATGTCCATTCTCCATTCGGTTCACACATGGTGGCCATATCTTTTGGGACATTATTTTCATATCTAAACAAATCACCATATTCTGAAGTATTTTTTAGAGTAGTGGTTATCCTCCCCTGAACAAAACAAGTGGCTAACCAAAATTTTGGGTTTTGATTATGAAATCATATATAAAAAGGGAAAAGACAATATCATGGTAGATGCATTGTCAAGACAACATGAGGAGGGTGACTCCCTCTTTACGTTATCCTTGCCTATTCCAGATTGAATTGAGAAAGTACGACAAGAGTGGATAACACACCTGACTATGTCCAGGCTAATTCATCGACTTCAGGAGGACCCTAATCCTCCCCTCGGCTACACTTGGAAAGACAATATTCCCAGGTATAAGGATCACATGGTTTTGTTTCCATATTCAACACTCAAGCTGAGGCTCTTAAAAGAGTTGCACTCATCTACTATTGTGGGTCACTCTGGCTTCCAAAATACCTATGTGCATGCCCATCGTTCTTTTTTTTTTGGAAGGCATGAAGAAGGAAATCCTTCATTTTGTCACAAAATGTGAGGTGTGCCAACACAATAAAGGTGAAACCATCAAGTCTCCAGGAGATCTACAACCCCTACCCATTCCAGCTTCTATGTGGACGGACATCTCTATGGAATTTGTAGTGGACCTCCCCAAAGCTGGGAACAAGTTAGTCATCATGGTGGCGGTTGATCATCTCTCCAAGTATTATCATTTTTGTGCATTACCCCACCCTTTCACACCAACACTAGTAGCACAAGTTTTTCTTGATCATATTTTCAATTTGCATGGAATTCCCACCTCTATTGTGTTTGATCGTGCCCCGACTTTCACTAGAAAAGTTTGGCAAGAGTTGTTTAAATTGCAAGGCACCCAACTAAATATGAGAATTTCTTATCATCCCAGTCTGAAGGCCAAATGAAAGTGGTCAACAAATGTTTGGAAACCTACTTGATATGTTTTGTTTCTTACAAACAATACTAGTGGGTGCAATGGATTCCTTTGGAAGAATGGTGGTACAATACTTCATATCATACAACCACTAAAATGACACCATATGAAGCGGTGTCTGGACAATGACCACCTACAGTCACTACCTATCTTCCAGGAACATCAAAGGTCCAATCTATTGATAAAATGTTGCAAGTTCAAACAACCACCCTTGTGGATCTGAAGGATAACCTCCACATGGGTCAAAATCACATGAAGCAACAGGTGGACCAACATTGTTCAAAAATGATTTTTCATTCAGGTGATCAGGTTTTTCTCAGACTCCAACCTTACAAACAAACGTCTCTCAAATCCAAGGGACATCACAAGTTGGCACCCAAATTTTATGGCCCCTATCATATCATCAAGCATATTGGTTTAGTGGCCTACAAATTTGCCCTTCCAACTACTTCCGAAATCCATCCAAAGTTCCATGTTTCTTATCTGAAGAAAGTGGTGGGATAGAATTGTAGGGTCCAAACCATCCTTCTTGAATTAGATGAAGAAGTCTCCCTTTGGCTCCAACCAGAAGCAGTACTCAATGCACGGTAACATCAGTTGAATGGCAGAACTATCAAGGAAGTGTTGATCAAGGGGAAGGACACATCACCAAAGGATTTGACTTGGGAACCATTGACCATACTCCAGTAATTTCTGCATATTCATCCTTGAGGGAAAGGCCACTTTTGAAGGGGGAGGGAATGTTAGGATCTGATCCTAACCCCTCTTTGTGGGTCATTATTTAGTATGATTATTTTTCTATGTAATAAAGGCTAACATTAGTTAATAAGGCCTATTAAATAAAGGAGAATAAGTCAATGTAATAATACATAATAGAATCTTTCGCTTCTAGAAAGATCTTCCTCTATAAGTTTTCTAAGAAGATATAATTAGTCTAAATAAGAGTAGGAGGTATTGGATATTTTATCTTGGAGATTATTGTAATAGAGCTCTGCTTTGTTGTAGGTTTCCTCCTTGAAGAGGCAAGTGAATATTGTTATATTTAATAAAGGTTCTCTTTCTGGTATTATTCTGGTATTGTTCTCACCATATTCTTGTTGTTCCATTATTGTTTGCTAAATGTTTTTTTTTGCTGCCTATTATATTACATCCGAAATACTTCACGCACAAGGTCCCTTTTGGCCTGAATGTACATATGGTGCATCCCTGCTTTGAATTGCATGATATCCTGGTATGTTTCTACCATCTGGGTTGTGATGCATAGCATTGGTTTTATGATGTACTCGATTGTGTCGAAATAGGCATAGAATTTAACATTGTTATATGTTTGTCTCCTCTTGTTTTTTGTATGCCATAGGTTGGCATACCTCACAACTGAATTACCTCTGTTGGTTTCTCTTATCCATTGGTAATCATTGGGATCCTTCCATCAAACTAGTGCAATCAAAATAAGAAGCAAGGCATAATGAAACTCTGTGCATTTCTCCTAGGATTCTATGCAGTCTTTCAAAAACTGATTCACCAAAAAGGTGGTCCAATTCATTTGGACCCCCTCTACGTATTTTTCCACGGCTATGATTACTATGGCTGACAGTTTGTCCTTGCATCATTTCCTCAACAATTTGCAGGACAACACCTGCATAGCAAATCGCACAACATCATCATTTATATTTTCGACATCTAGCCCCCTCTTTCCTATGAAGGTGTGGAACTTGTCCTTCGTGTCTTCCGATAGTGCTTTATCCCTTGACTTGTTTGAGAATAAGGTTGTCCGATATACTCCTGTTGTTGGAAAACCTGATTCACCAAAAACGTGGCCCAATTCATTTGAACCCCCTCTGCGTAGTTTTCCATGACTACAATTACTGTGGCCAAATATTTGTCCTTGCGACATTTCCTCAACAATTTGTCGGCCAACACCTGCATAGAAAATCACACATTGTCATTATTTATATTTACGAAATTTACCCCTCTCTTTCCTATGAAAGTGTGGAACTTGTCCTTCATGGCTTCTGATAGTGCTTTCCCCCTTGACTTGTTTGAGAATAAGGTTGTCGAATCTATGCTTGTTGTTGGAAAACCTATGATCCACGAAATTAATTGGGTATCAATCGATATCGGTGGGTCTATCCACAACATCCCTCCATGGACACAACTTAACAAAATTTTGACAAAAGCATTTATTTCCAGACTTCGGCCAAAATGCGAAATCTCCAATAGATTTAGTATGCTTGATTTTTCTTGTCTTGTTGCCAAAGTCTATGGTTCGAGGAGAATTTCTCTTGTCCCCGGTACACTTTTGGCACACAAATACTTCTCCCATGCCAGCTCTAGAAACTTTTCTTCATTCGTGATATCATGATCTACAAATTTCAGGGCACCGATCTTTCCTAGCATATCTACTTAAACAATTACACCAACTGGTATTTCCGGTATGACCAGTGGGTATTTCCCATCTACAAGTACTTTAACTTGAGGCACAATGTCTTTTTCCTAGTGCAACAATGTCTTTAACTTGAGGCACTGGTGCAACTAGTGGTATTTTTGGTTGCTTTTGTGTTGCAATTGATGGCGCTCCAACTTTCAGTGGCTCCATTGTTCTCTGCATCTGAGTTCGGTGATTTCTCTGTGTTGGTTCTCATTCAGATGTGGTTCATCTATGTTTCTCTCTTTATCCTCACCATTCTTTATCAAATGAAAATAACCTTTTCCATCTTCCCTCATAAACTTTTATCTCCCTTTGACATATGTATAATTGCATTCACGCCCAATGTAAATGTCGAATCTGGCCAGAAACATCAATTAATAATTTCCTTATTGTGGCATTAATGCCAATCCTCCATCGTATTTTTCCTTATATTTTCTAGTCTATACCGATCCTCGGTGGTGCCTTCATTTATGACTACATATCTCCAGTACATTTCATCATTTATGGATTTTCAATTGTCGTTTTCATGCTTTAATTCCCTTAACGAGTTGGTCTCGTGCTTGACTTTTATGTGCACTTAACTGACTCTGCGTTGTTTCTGTTACATGTGTGATACTCCTTTTTTCTGCACGATACTTCTTCCTATTTTACCTTTGTATTTCTTAGTTTTCTCCTTTTTATTTGTTTTCTTATTTTTTCTATTTTTTTTATTTGTTTTTTTGTATTTGACCTTCCTACTATAGTACAACTATTATGATACATGTGTTCTCGCGCAGTTCATATTAATGCGTCAATCGTCGGTCGTCTCTATAGAGTTTCAACCGACTTCCATTCTCCATTCCTCCCAATATTCCTCCACTCAAGGTTTTCAACTTCATAGAACTTGCCTATGTCACATGTTGAATCACATAAGGTCCTAACCAATGCATTCAAAACTTTCCTAGATGTTGCATAAATTTATTGTCATAGAGTAATACTACGTCTCCCTCTTGGAACTTTTTTTGTTTTATATGTCTATCATGCCATGTCTTTTCCCTTTCCTTCTGGACTTGTTGATGGAAGCATGTGACAAACGATCTTCCTCACGTTGTACTAACTCTGACAAACTCTCTTATATTGTGCTAGAGTCTGAAAGATAAGTAATCACTGCAATCCGCAGGCTAGGTAGAATAAACTCCATCAACATCATTGCTTCTTTCCCATAAAACAACCTAAAAGGTGTCTTCCATGTCAACTTCTTGCTTGTAGTCCTGTATGCCCACAACATTGCAGGAAATATTAAGTCCCAATCATCTCTCCCTACGTTGTAGATATTTGTCAAAGCATTCTCCAAAATTTTATTAAAAACTTTTATTGTCCTATTAGCCTGAGGGTGATACGGTGTACTCTTCTGGTGATGAATTTGAAATTCCTCAGTCAATATTGCAATTTTATTATTCATGAAGTGTGTTCCTTGATCACTGAGTAATATGTGTGAAAATCTAAATCATGTGACTACATTATCAAATAAAAATTGTGTGGCAGTCTCCACGGTGCAGTCTATGATCGGTGTTGCTTCTTCCCATCTGGTCAAATACTTTGTCGTGGTGATTATGTACCTTTCTCATGATATTCTTATAGATGGATTGATTGGCCCCACAAATTCTTTGGCCCATTTATCAAATGCTTGCAATGTAACATGTGTGTGTAAAGGCGTTTCATCCCTCCTGAATGGCTTTCCCACCCTTCAACATACATCACATGCCTGACAAAATTATTTAGAATATTTATGAATTGTGGGTCACCAGAGCCCTACGCACAATATCTTTTGCATAGACGCTTTACCTACATAGTGTCCTCCTGCAATCCCTTTGTATTCTTATGTGAGTATCATAGGCCTTTCATTCTCTAGCACACATCATCTCAATATTCCATCTACACCTAACTTGTATAATTTCCCTGCAATGAGTTGATAGTTTGTTTCTTTAACCACTAGTTGTTTCTTCTGTGCAACGGTCACATCTGACAAGGCCATTCATGTACTTAGAAATTGCACGATATCTGCGAAGTATTCATCCACCATATTGTTGAAATAATGTAACTGCAAAGAGTATTCTAATTATTATTTGATATATTATTCATCGGATCAATACCCATTGTGGATTGATCATGTTGATTATATTAATAGGACCAAATCCCCTTTTGCGGATTGGTCAAAAGACAATTGTAATAGGCAGAATAAGAAGTCACCCCCAACAGATATTAAAGAGGCCTAGAAATATAATGAACGTGGGTTTACCCACCCAGTTTGAGAAGTTGGCCCTGCCAATGAAGAGACACTTCACACGTGCTAGACTTGTATAAATAAAGAGGCCAATACCTCACTTAGACACACAACTCACTTGTTCATTGAGAGACAAGTTTCGGATCTGTTGCTGGAGAAGAAGGAGAGAGAGAGAGTGGCGCATATCTGGGAGAGGACTTTATGTATTAGTTTAAGAGATCTCTTGGCATTGTATTGGCTATCTATATTAAGGAAGTTTTGTTGGGTTTTCTTCCCCTAGAGGGTTTCCCAGGATAAATGTTGTGTCTCTTGTGATTGTGTATTTCTCAGTGATCTTGGATTATTCTATTGTTATCTAATGAAATGAAAACAACTATAATAATGGCTTAAACATTAACATGGTATCAGAGCTAAGTTGAAGGAAGCATCTTTCACAAGTGAAAAACGTCAATGTTGTCGTACATGAAAATTAGGGCTTTTTTATGGTGAAGGTTTTCAGCCCCAAAACCATCTAGAAAAGTGCACCCTCCCATAAGGATCAGTTTGGCACTCTCAGTACACCTTTTCAGTGGCTGGATCTCCCGAAAAGTGAAACCATAGTTTCACAAAGTACAAGAAGTACCAGAAAACCAGTGTACTAGAAGTACCAGAGTACCAGAGGTACCAGAAGAACCAGTCCAGAAATCCGCAGATAGAATTTGGAGGAGAAAAAGTTGGATTTTCTCAGATCCAAACACACCAAGCTACTCGCCTCAACCAAGTGCACCTCTTGGTAAGTTCAGATTTTGATTTTAAGCACTTTCATTTTTTCGGTCATTTCCTAGCTCTAGGTAAAGATGTCTGCAAGCATTAAGCTTGTTGACAAGATAGGAGTTGAAAACTTCCATGCCTGGAAGTATAGGATTGGCCTCATTCTTGAAGAGAATGACCTAGCAAGATTCCTCAAAGAAGAAGTATCGGAACCTATCGATGCTGCAGAAAAGGAAAAGCATCAAAAGGACACAATAAGGGCCAAAAGAATCATTGCAGATTCAATCAAAGACCACCTGATTCCTTATGTGTCATCTAAGAAGTCTCTAAAAGAAATGTTTGATGCCTTGACCAGACTATATGAAGGAAATAACATAAACTGGAAGATGAATCTAAGAACTCAACTAAAGAATACAAGAATGCAGAAAGGAGAAATGATTCAGGAATACTTCTCCAGAATCTCAGAATTCAAAGAATAGCTAGAAGCTATTGGAGATACCATAGATGAAGATGAACTCATAATGATGGCCCTAAATGGTCTCACAAGACCTTGGGATGCATTCATCCAAATGATATGTGCCAGAACGGAGAAATTGAAGTTTGATATTCTATGGGAAGAATGCATCCAAGAAGAAACAAGAGTCACGAATCGTGAAGCATTACTAGCAAGAGATGATGATCAATCCCTAGCTACTCACACCAAAGGAGGAAGGAAGAAACCCTACTTCCAAAAGGAGACTCCTAAAGAGCCTCAACAATCAAACAAATTGAATCATAAAGAATCTCATCCAAGGATATTTCAGAAGAAAGGACAACGAAAGGAAAGGGACTACTCATCTGTACAATGCTATCATTGTGACAAGATGGGACACATTGTGAAGTTTTGGCCAGCCAGATGAGAAGAATACAAGAGAAAACATAAGAGGCTCCATGCCCATGTAGTCTAAGATGAAGATCCACCTGCAAAGATGATAAGAGAGCAGACCAAACACCATGTCTTGATCTCGGCCCTCTCAGGATCTGTAACACCTGGAGAGGACACTTGGCTCATTGATAGTGGTGCATCCAAGCACATGATGGAACAAAGAAACATTCTCTCTTGTATCTCAGAAAAGAAGTTTTCTCAAAAAGTGACACTTGGAGATCATTACCAATATCCCATCAAGGGAGTGGGTGAATCAAACCATAAACTAAATTCAGGGAATTCACTAAAAATGAAGGACATACTATATGTACCAGGCTTGAAGAAGAACATGCTCTCCATTTCATCTTTAGAAAAGAAAGGCTTAAGAGTTGCCTTTATAGATGGATAATTTCTTATGTGGGCTAAAGGAGAAACCTTAAATGAAGCAATCATCATTGGAAGTGAAGAAAATGGCTTGTATAAACTAAAGGGTCACTCAGAGGCTTCCATGACCCACGCCATTGAAAACTCATGTGAACTTTGGCATAGAAGGTTAGCCCACATCAACTACAAGGCACTGCCATACATATGCAAAGCAGTCACAATTTTACCAGAACTCAAAGGTGACCATAAAGGCATATGCAATGGATGTGCACAAGGGAAGAACATTAAGAACCTGTTTCCGAAGAGGGACAGCAAGACAGAAGGAGTCCTAGAACTCATCCATTCAGATGTATGTGGCCCAATGCCATCATCCTCCATTAGTGGGTATGTATATTATGTATCATTCATTGATGATTACTCTCATAAAACTTGGATATATTTCTTGAAATCTAAAGATGAAGTGTTCAACAAATTCAAGGAATTCAAAGCCTTGATAGAGAACCTTTCTGAAAGGAAGATTAAGATACTCAAGTCAGATAATGGAGGATAATATAACTCAAAAGATTTTGTGAACTTCTGAAAAGATGTTGGGATCAAGAGGGAACTCACTACTCCCTATAATCCCCAACAAAACGGTGTAGTTGAACGAAAGAAAAAAACCATACTGGAAGTTACGAAGACTATGATCCATGATCAAGATCTTCCTATGTGCTTATGGGAAGCAATGGAAGTTGTATATGTGCAGAACTGATTGTCCCATAGTGCACTTGGGCTCAAGACACTGGAAGAGATGTTCACTGGAAAGAAGCCAGAGGTAAGCCATCTCAAAATATTTGGATGTCCAGTGTTTATTCATATACCGAAAGAAAAGAGAAACAAGTTGGACCCTTTAGAAAAGAAGGGAATATTTGTGGGATACTGTGAGGTCTCCTAGGACTTCAGAATCTATATACTAGGTCAACATCACATTGAGATCAGCAGGGATGTGACCTTTTATGAAGATGCAGTGCTCAAGAAATCTAAACTATGCCATCTTGAAGAAGTATATGAAGAAGAACTTGTAATCCCCAGTACTGCAATGAGGGAGGTTCCCAGAGCTGCAGAACCAGTGAGGGAAGTCGTAACTTCCCCTAATGAGGAACTTATAGAAGACCATGATATAGTAGAAGTGAAAGATCCTCCTCAGATGACAATCCTCCATAAAAGAAAGTCAACTTGGGCTAGAGAGCTTATTCAAGATGGAAATAAGTACGGTGTTCCCCAAGGAACTGTGAGACAAGTGAAAAGACCAAAGCCATTCTCCAGTTATACGTCTTTGATGTGTGATCTTCTAGAAGAGGAGCCTACCTACTTTGAAGAAGCCATTCAGAGAAAAGAATGGGCAGATGCCATGACAGAGGAATACCAATCCATAATGAAGAACGAAGTATGGGAAATAGCTCCCAGACTGAAGAATAAAGATGCGGTATCCTCCAGATGGCTCTTCAGAATAAAACACGTTGTTGATGCAAGTATTGAGAAGTATAAAGAAAGATTTGTTGCTCGTGGCTTTTCCCAGAAGGAAGGCATTGACTATGAAGAGACATTCTCTCATGTGGCCATATACACTTCAATCAAAACCATCATAGCTCTTGCAGCTAAGATGAAGTGGAACCTACACCAAATGGACGTGAAGACAACTTTCCTAAACAGTGTCATCGAAGAGGAAGTGTATACAGAGCAGCCTCAAGGATTTGAGTTTGAATATAGCAAGTATCATGTCTGCAGATTGAACAAAGCCTTATATGGATTGAAGCAAGCTCATAGAGCTTGGTATGGCCATATAGAGAGTTTCTTGACGACCTTAGGCTTTACCAAGAGTATATAAGATTCTAACCTCTACTTCAAAATCATGAACAATGAGCCATTAATATTACTTCTATATGTGGATGACTTATTCTTAACTGGAGAAGAAAATCTCATCAATGAATGTAAAAAGAGACTTGCCTCAAAATTTGAAATGAAAGACCTTGGCCTAATGCATTATTTCTTAGGTCTTGAGGTATGGCAGAGTCTTTAGAGGATCTTCCTTAACCAAGGGAAGTACACGGTCGAAATCTTGAAGAGATTCGACATGTTGGAATGCAAGCCCATGAATACACCCATGGAAGCGAAGTTGAAGCTACTGGTCGATACTTCGTCAGAATTGATTGATGCCACACTGTATAGACAAATTATTGGATCGTTGATGTACCTAACGAACACCACACCAAACATTTGTTTTGTCGTGAACACCTTGAGTTAGTTTCTGGTAGAACCCAGACGTGTTCACCTAGTGGCTGCAAAACATGTGATGAGGTACCTGTTAGCACTCTATAATTTTCCCAAGGCTGTGGAGGCAGTCACAGAGGCAACATCAAAACCTCTTTGAGTCAAGGATCTAGCCCTCCAAGACTCAGAGATGTTTCTTTCTGTCAAAATTATCTTTGTTTGAGATTTGATCTTAGGCTAGCTATGTAGAACAAGATTTTTTTTAAATTTTTTGGTTGAGACAACAAAGGGTCATTGGGAAAAATGGAGTCAAAAATAAAAGAAAACATATGAATGGATAACTAAGACAAAATATGACCAGGCAGGATAATCATGCCAATGGATCCTTTGAGATTATAAGATGGGAAAAGAAGGATAGATTGAAATTCATTTCAAATGTAGAGTAGAGTATATATGAATTCTACATTTCAAACATGGAAGAAAACATAGATATTGTCTCAAGCCAGCACAGGGTATTAAGGACAAATCCTGCACATTATCTTCTCGTAAACAATTGATCTAGGGGATCAAATTTTGCTCAAAAATTCAAAGTTCTCGGAATCGCTTCAAATCGAACGAGAGCGTAGGCCTCGTCGTTATGAACCCAACGCAACTTGTTTGGGTTCAAACGGATGTCGAGAGTGAGAGATATCGTGTTCTATTCAAAATGACAAACAGGAAAAAAAAGGGATGTTGACTGTACAGTCCGTACAGTCCATACGGATGCTAACGTGGTAGTTCATACGACACATGGCAGAGCTAAGTGGTAGATAGTTGGAAGCTATGGGTGAATGACATTGCGACATGTGGCAGTTTTTGGTTGGTCGTACGGTGCCACGTGGCCCAGTCATGGGCTGCCACGTGGCACCATATTATTGGTTGCTTGTTTAAAACTTTATTGGATTCCACCAGGTTCGACCCCGTGACCTCCACCCACATGTAAATCCTTTGCATAGTATGCACTGCCAACGCACCCTACCAAATGCCTTGATATATATATGGATTAAAATAAACTTAAGTTAGATTTGTTGTGTGGTCGGCGCGGGGGTCCAGGCTGGGGCTTAGCCCCAGCCTGCGGTTGTATACACCATATCATATGACCCTCTATTACACCGATTGGCGCACATGCGTGATTTGGTTTTGAATGTGTTAAACGGTTTATAAAACCAACGACCCGTCACTTGTTTCTTTACTATTCGCCTTTGGGATGGAGCCCCATTTGAGTTTGCGTGTGGTCACATGTGCCACATGACCTTGCCCTTGACGGTTAGGGGCTAGGTGCGCCCGTAACCATCCTAAAGTTTGCACGGTTGCATCTAGTGATAAGTTTTTACACTTAAATATGCGTGTGGGATAGGTTGAGCCAACAAGGGTGTGATTTGTAGATGCAGAGACAACAAGTTTGAAGGGGGACTTCCAAGAATCCTATCTTCTTCAATTTTTGGCCAAACGAGGTGCCGAAAAAGCCCAGCTAGGGGTTTTTGGACGTTCTGAAGCCATTGGAGCGATCTATTTGGCATTTTGAGCACTGTAAAGCATATTTTTTAGCACTTTTAGAAAATAATACAAATGATCCATTGGAAGCTGGACCGGGAGATGTAGCCCAAGAGAGGGGTGAACTCCTTTATCATTTGTTGTGTTATGTGTTTTCTGTTCACTGTTATTGTTGTTGTTTATATGCATCTTGAATGAGTAAATCATGTTAAAGTTGTGTTGCAAAGTTGATCCATTTGCATTTTAACACATAAATTTTACTTGCAAATAATTTCAAGAATACAAGTCTTCTTCATTTTTAGATCAACAATACAGAAAGAAAGAAGCATGTGAAATAGGAAAATGACAAATTACATTAGGGAAAACTTCACCACTTAAACACAACACAGGAATCTGGAAATACGGTGCCTCTGTATTCATTCATAAAAGTCAGTTACAGGTTTAGAAACATTTCTACAATGGATGGGAACATTCACATGCTATCCTTCATTGTCCAGACCCTTTATTCACCTTGAAAACATAGGATTTATATCCTTTGCATAAAAAACAGAGATCATATCAAACAGGAACTGAAATATTAAAAATAGTACAAGATCAAACAGTTTCCATAAAAATAGGATCGTATCCTATGCTAAGGGGCCAAAACCCTATCAAAAATGTCACTTTTGAATTCCTTCTTTGACAGCTGGGCAATCTTGGCCGAAAATAGAAAAAATCCCTAACAATATTGAATTATCCGCCATGAAAACTTGTCGAATTTCTGCAAAAAAAGGGGTATGCACAGACATTTGTTTCTCTTTAATTCTGACACCTGGGCAAAAAATGAAGGAGGTTATTGTATATGGAAATGTTCTAGAAAAACAAAATCCTTCGGTTTCGCCAAATTCGCCTCCAGATCACCAAAACACCTCCCGCAAAATAAGGACTGCAACAGGAAAATGAAAAACTGAAAAAATGGGCCTTGAAGATGGCTTTGATTCTCCCTGCTCATGGCACTTGTGAAAGCACTGAGAGAGGTTTGTGTTATTAATCTCATTACAGAGAAAAATCTCTCTCGGTTTCTCAAAATTCATTTTCTTTTTCCCGAAATCGGTTTCAGAAAAAGACATAATGAACAGGCAAAAATGGGCATTTTTTAAAAAATATTGGGGAAAGTGGTTTTTTTTTTTGGGAAAGTGGTATTCCAGACCCCCCCTGAGGTGGTAAGTGGTTTTTTTT
>ML783725.1:338186-365046 GCA_009831015.1 Picea engelmannii
CCTTTGACCTTTTGATCAGCAAGTTGGCCTCCACATCAACTGCAATGTTCTGCATTTCTTCAAGTGTTGCAGTGTTCCTTTCTCTCAATTGGAATGCCATCTCAGGATCAAAGGAATCTGGGTAATGCAAATGAGTTGATCCTGGGGGTGGCCTTATATCAGCAGGCATTGCATGATATACCTTATTGAACCTTGCTAAAAAATATTGTACGGTTTCCCCTGGTTGTCTTTCTAAATGGTCATACTCTTCAAGGATGAGAAAGGCATTTCTCATGATCACCCATCGATCTAGAAAAACTTGCACAAACTGATGGAAATTGTTAATGCTTGTAGCTGAGATATTTTTAAACCAATTCTTAAATTTACCTTGCAAAGACAGGGAAAAAATCCTTATATATACATCGTTAGCTTCAACCTCATAAAGGTCAAGGAAATATTCAAACCTATGGATGTGTTTTTTAGCAGTAATATTGGCATTCTCTCCATCAAACCTGGGTAGATTATTGGTGTAATTTGCAGGGAGGTCATGGAGGATAGGAGGAAAATATAGGGGTTTGTATCTGTCTGGGATTTTGGCAGGTACAGGAGGTGAAGCAAGAAACTTACAACCATCTAGAGCTTTAGCAAGAGTAGGAGATAAAGCAGGAGGCTTATGTTTCACTAGGACTTCTACAAGTGCATCTGGGATGTGCACAGGTGTATGAGTATGTACATAATATACAATTGGGGATCTAATATCTTGAGGATCATTAGTTTGCAGATGATCAATGTAATCTTCAGCAATGTACTTTTGATCGGACTTAGAATAATACAAAACATAATTGCAGATAAAACCAAAGATGTCTTGAATACAATTTGAGCTTAAGTACCTAGTCTTTCTAGGTTTCTTGGCCATGATTTAGGTTATTCCTCCAATGGATTCTTTGATTTGGCACTGTCTGGAGCTGATTGGAGTCGCCAAGTGAATGATCTCATCCTTCTTGTGTCTGGTCACTGTCCACCATCAATGATCAGATCTGGAACTTTGAAGTGTACTACTGGATAAAGTCTCCAGTATGGTCGCCATTCTGTTAGCACTCTGTAATTTTCCCAAGGTTGTGGAGGCAGTCACAGAGGCAACATCAAAACCGCTTTGAGTCAAGGATCTATCCCTCCAAGACCCAGAGAGGGATCTCTCTGTCAAATTTATCTTTGTTTGAGATTTGATCTTAGGCTAGCTATACATAACAAGATTTGTTTTAAAGTTTTTGGTTGAGACAACAAAGGGTCATTGGGAAAAAAAGACAACATATGAATGGATAACTAAGACAAAATATGACCAGGCAGGATAATCATACCAGTGTATCCTTTGAGCTTATAAGATGGGAAAAGAAGGATAGATTGAAATTCATTTCAAATGTAGAGCAGAGTATATCTGAATTCTTCATTTTAAAATCAGAAGAAAAAATGGATATTGTCTCAAGCCATCACAGGGTGTTAAGGACAAATCATTCACGTTATCTTCTCATAAAAAATACAGAAAGAAAGAAGCATGTGAAATAGGAAAATGACAAATTTCATCAGGGAAAACTTCACCACTTAATCACAACACAGGAATCTGGAAATATAGTGCCTCTGTATTCATTCATAAAAGTCATTTACAGGTTTAGAAACATTTCTACAATGGATGGGAACATTCCCATGCTATCCTTCACTGTCCAGTCCCTTTATTCACCTTGAAAACATAGACTTTATATCCTTTGCATCAAAAACAGAGATCCTATCAAACAGGAACTGAAATACTAAAAATAGTACAAGATCAAACAGTTTCCACAAAACAGAATTGGATACTATGCTAAGGGGCCAAAACCCTATCAACAATGTCACTTTCGAATTCCTTCTTTGACAGCTGGGCAATCTTGGTTGAAAATAGAAAAAATCCCTAACAATATTGAACTGTCTGCCATGAAAACTTGTCGAATTTCTGCAAAAAAAGGGGTTCGCACAAACATATGTTTCTCTTTAATTATGACACCTGGGAAAAAAATGAAGGATTTTATTGTAGATGGGAATGTGTTGGACAAAAACCTCTTTCAGTTTCACCAAAGTCACCTCCAGGTCACTGAAACACCTCCCACAAAATCAGGACTGCAATAGGAAAATGAAAAACTGAAAAAATGGGCCTTGAAGATGGCTTTGATTCTCCTTTCTCATGGCACCTGTCAAAAAACTAAGAGAGTTTTTTGTTCTTCATCTTGTTACGGAGAAAAACCTCTCTCAGTTTCTCAAAATTCATTTTCGTTTGCCCGGAACCGGTTTCGTAAAAAGACATACTGAACAGGCAAAAATGGACGATTTTTAAAAAATATTGGGGAAAGTGGTTTTTTTTGGGGAAAGCGGTATTCCAGACCCCACATGAGGTAGTAAGTGGTTTTAGGGGGGGGATCCGCTGGATTGTGGAGCCGACACCTGTCCGGGGGTGGTTTTATAAACTACTTCATTCCGGACGCCCCCCCCCTCCCCCTCTCGTTAAACTTCGGATGGCGAGGGTGGGTCTGGAATTTTTAACATCCATTGATTTGTTTTATGGGATGTGATTATATGTGTGAAGTTGGGTGGGTAGGACTTAGGATAGTGTTTTAGTTGTTTAATTTTTTTATTTTTTTTATTATATATGTTTATTTTTTGCTTTATATATATATATATATATATATATATATATATATATATATATTGTATTTACGCTTGTTTTATTTTGTTTTTTGTTATATTTTGTATTGTTTTGATTTATATGCATTTTTATTTATTTAATATTTGTTTATTATATGTTTTAATATGTTTGTTATTATTGTTTTGTGTTTTATTTTATTTTGTTTTGTTTTGTTTTTTATGTTTTTTTTATTTTAATATTGTTTTATTTTTAATATTAATTAATAAAACATTAACCTAATCACTAATCAACTAAATTAATATTAATTAATCAATTAATTAATTAATTAATTTTTAATAAGATTCAACCTAGCTTATTTATCTAATTATACTAACTTTATTAATTTAATTACTAATTACTAACATTATTAATTAATCTAATCGTTTATTGTTCTTTTTAGCCTAAGTTTGTTTATGCATGGATGAGCGGCGGGCAAGAGGTAGTCAACGGGAAAAAAGGACAAGGGAGTGAGGGCGCAACGTGGGTGAAGGATGCAGCAGGGAGATGGAGGATTGGGTGAAATGGATGGAGGGGAAAAAGGGATCAACCAAGACATACTTCGTCATCATGAGAGAAACGCCAAATCAACAGTCGAAGAATTGAATTACCTACAATTATAGGACCCTAACATAGGCTCCACCTGGGGATGGCAACTTCTTTCAGGAGGTGTCAAGAACCACAGACCTCTGAACATGCAGGTCGGTGCTTTATTCATTGGTCCAACCCCAAAATCTTATTCTGCAACATGTACCTGTTTTGATCTTGCAACTGAAAATCAAATCAAAATGAACACTACTGAAAAAGAGATGTTCATAATGTTGAGTTTATTCACGCTCTCCTACCTACCCTATACTGCTGACAATTTTGTTGTTTTAAATGATACAATAATGTCAGTGCATCCAGTCAAGCAACTACTCTACTAGATCTACTCTTTCAATATTTTTAATCAATATCAGAAATAGAACTTGTGTAGGCATCATGAAATGCTTTTCATCCTGATCTTCTTTACAAGGAGCTTGATAAACATGACAGATAACAGAAATACCAGGAATGCATTGTGGCTTTGCGATGAACAATTTCTCCATATAAATAGCCACTAGATCAAGATAGACTTGACCAATTACTGGATATTCAAATTTAACCAACTCAACTTCATTATTTGATGTCGTAGTTATGCTATTTGCATCCTCATGCACTTCCTGACATGGATGAAAATGTTCTAGTGGGTTCTTAAATGATACTTCTACTGAACACGTCCCTGTAGTTGACTGCCTGATTATGTCAATATCATAGCATCTTTTCAGCCTATAGTTGGATGATGGAAAAAGGCTTTGACAACACAAGTCATCCAACACATCAGCTATAGGGTCATAAAATGATTTAGATAATGGTGCCATTAGCTCTACTGGTACTTCATGGCTTACACTGTGACTTTTAACTAGAATCTGACCAAGATTCCCCCTCAAAATTTGAAATGAATTAAAGCATAGGGGCAATGAATCAAGATGGATCAGCTCATCACTTGTTTCAGGCTTCATGATTTCATCTGAGGTTCAACCTTAAAAAAGGCTCAAGGGATGAACTTCTGGATCATCTTCCATATCAACAATGGCATCTTCAACTGATTGATCAGAGAATTTTCTATCTTCACTATTTACAATTGGCCTAGAGTTTCTTTTTAGAAATTGAAAAGATGAGAAACATAAGGGCAAAGTGTTTCCACTTACTCTGAGATATTCTGCACTTTGATCATTGCTGTCATAATTTCCATGTACATATTGATTGTCCTACTGGGATTGCAAATTATCTTCTTCCTCCCAGTCATATGTGGTTGATTTCTTTGAACAATCCACCTCTATTTCAGCCTCATGATCATCATCATACTGATCACACTTGGGTAGATTATCTAAGTAGGGAATGCCATCAAACATGCCCATCATATCAACTGATTGTTCCTCTGCAAGTTGAGATGGAGCTTCATATTTGACTACGTCATGAATTGAATACATGAAAGAATCATTATCCAAACCATGGTACCAAGGGCGAGCTGCAAAATGTTTGGGAACTGTGACCTTTTATTTCTCTGAAATCAATGGAACATGATGTCTTTGAACATTGAGTTTTTCTCTTCTACTAATCCTGTGCAACATTTCTTCCATGGTGCTGGCCAGAATGTCCAGTTTAGCTTCTGGAGATTTTAGCTTCTCCTTTTCTTTGTTCTTTACCTTTGACCTTTTGATCAGCAAGTTGGCCTCCACATCAACTGCAATGTTCTGCATTTCTTCAAGTGTTGCAGTGTTCCTTTCTCTCAATTGGAATGCCATCTCAGGATCAAAGGAATCTGGGTAATGCAAATGAGTTGATCCTGGGGGTGGCCTTATATCAGCAGGCATTGCATGATATACCTTATTGAACCTTGCTAAAAAATATTGTACGGTTTCCCCTGGTTGTCTTTCTAAATGGTCATACTCTTCAAGGATGAGAAAGGCATTTCTCATGATCACCCATCGATCTAGAAAAACTTGCACAAACTGATGGAAATTGTTAATGCTTGTAGCTGAGATATTTTTAAACCAATTCTTAAATTTACCTTGCAAAGACAGGGAAAAAATCCTTATATATACATCGTTAGCTTCAACCTCATAAAGGTCAAGGAAATATTCAAACCTATGGATGTGTTTTTTAGCAGTAATATTGGCATTCTCTCCATCAAACCTGGGTAGATTATTGGTGTAATTTGCAGGGAGGTCATGGAGGATAGGAGGAAAATATAGGGGTTTGTATCTGTCTGGGATTTTGGCAGGTACAGGAGGTGAAGCAAGAAACTTACAACCATCTAGAGCTTTAGCAAGAGTAGGAGATAAAGCAGGAGGCTTATGTTTCACTAGGACTTCTACAAGTGCATCTGGGATGTGCACAGGTGTATGAGTATGTACATAATATACAATTGGGGATCTAATATCTTGAGGATCATTAGTTTGCAGATGATCAATGTAATCTTCAGCAATGTACTTTTGATCGGACTTAGAATAATACAAAACATAATTGCAGATAAAACCAAAGATGTCTTGAATACAATTTGAGCTTAAGTACCTAGTCTTTCTAGGTTTCTTGGCCATGATTTAGGTTATTCCTCCAATGGATTCTTTGATTTGGCACTGTCTGGAGCTGATTGGAGTCGCCAAGTGAATGATCTCATCCTTCTTGTGTCTGGTCACTGTCCACCATCAATGATCAGATCTGGAACTTTGAAGTGTACTACTGGATAAAGTCTCCAGTATGGTCGCCATTCTGTTAGCACTCTGTAATTTTCCCAAGGTTGTGGAGGCAGTCACAGAGGCAACATCAAAACCGCTTTGAGTCAAGGATCTATCCCTCCAAGACCCAGAGAGGGATCTCTCTGTCAAATTTATCTTTGTTTGAGATTTGATCTTAGGCTAGCTATACATAACAAGATTTGTTTTAAAGTTTTTGGTTGAGACAACAAAGGGTCATTGGGAAAAAAAGACAACATATGAATGGATAACTAAGACAAAATATGACCAGGCAGGATAATCATACCAGTGTATCCTTTGAGCTTATAAGATGGGAAAAGAAGGATAGATTGAAATTCATTTCAAATGTAGAGCAGAGTATATCTGAATTCTTCATTTTAAAATCAGAAGAAAAAATGGATATTGTCTCAAGCCATCACAGGGTGTTAAGGACAAATCATTCACGTTATCTTCTCATAAAAAATACAGAAAGAAAGAAGCATGTGAAATAGGAAAATGACAAATTTCATCAGGGAAAACTTCACCACTTAATCACAACACAGGAATCTGGAAATATAGTGCCTCTGTATTCATTCATAAAAGTCATTTACAGGTTTAGAAACATTTCTACAATGGATGGGAACATTCCCATGCTATCCTTCACTGTCCAGTCCCTTTATTCACCTTGAAAACATAGACTTTATATCCTTTGCATCAAAAACAGAGATCCTATCAAACAGGAACTGAAATACTAAAAATAGTACAAGATCAAACAGTTTCCACAAAACAGAATTGGATACTATGCTAAGGGGCCAAAACCCTATCAACAATGTCACTTTCGAATTCCTTCTTTGACAGCTGGGCAATCTTGGTTGAAAATAGAAAAAATCCCTAACAATATTGAACTGTCTGCCATGAAAACTTGTCGAATTTCTGCAAAAAAAGGGGTTCGCACAAACATATGTTTCTCTTTAATTATGACACCTGGGAAAAAAATGAAGGATTTTATTGTAGATGGGAATGTGTTGGACAAAAACCTCTTTCAGTTTCACCAAAGTCACCTCCAGGTCACTGAAACACCTCCCACAAAATCAGGACTGCAATAGGAAAATGAAAAACTGAAAAAATGGGCCTTGAAGATGGCTTTGATTCTCCTTTCTCATGGCACCTGTCAAAAAACTAAGAGAGTTTTTTGTTCTTCATCTTGTTACGGAGAAAAACCTCTCTCAGTTTCTCAAAATTCATTTTCGTTTGCCCGGAACCGGTTTCGTAAAAAGACATACTGAACAGGCAAAAATGGACGATTTTTAAAAAATATTGGGGAAAGTGGTTTTTTTTGGGGAAAGCGGTATTCCAGACCCCACATGAGGTAGTAAGTGGTTTTAGGGGGGGGATCCGCTGGATTGTGGAGCCGACACCTGTCCGGGGGTGGTTTTATAAACTACTTCATTCCGGACGCCCCCCCCCTCCCCCTCTCGTTAAACTTCGGATGGCGAGGGTGGGTCTGGAATTTTTAACATCCATTGATTTGTTTTATGGGATGTGATTATATGTGTGAAGTTGGGTGGGTAGGACTTAGGATAGTGTTTTAGTTGTTTAATTTTTTTATTTTTTTTATTATATATGTTTATTTTTTGCTTTATATATATATATATATATATATATATATATATATATATATATTGTATTTACGCTTGTTTTATTTTGTTTTTTGTTATATTTTGTATTGTTTTGATTTATATGCATTTTTATTTATTTAATATTTGTTTATTATATGTTTTAATATGTTTGTTATTATTGTTTTGTGTTTTATTTTATTTTGTTTTGTTTTGTTTTTTATGTTTTTTTTATTTTAATATTGTTTTATTTTTAATATTAATTAATAAAACATTAATCTAATCACTAATCAACTAAATTAATTATTAATTAATCAATTAATTAATTTTTAACAAGATTTAACCTAGCTTATTTATGTAATTATAATAAATTTATTAACCTATTTACTAATTAGTAACATTATTAATTAATCTAATCGTTTATTGTTCTTTTTAGCCTAAGTTTGTTTATGCATGGATGAGCAGCGGGCGAGAGGTAGTCAATGGGACAAAAGGATGCAACGTGGGTGAAGGATGCAGCAGGGAAATGGAGGATCGGGCAAAATGGATGGAGGGGAAAAAGGGATCAACCGAGCCATACTTCTTCATCACGAGAGAAACGCCAAATCAGCAGTCGAAGAATCGAGTTACCTATAATTATAGGACCCTAACAATACCTTAAAGGTACAATAGATTATGGTCTTAGCTATGATGGAGATCATGATTTCACATTGAGTGGATATACTGATGCAGATTGGGCAGGAAGTGTTTCTGACAGGAAAAGCACTTCAGGATGTTGTTTCAATTTGGGATTAGCTATGATCTCGTGGAAGAGTACAAAGCAATCTAGTATTGCTCTTAGCACAGCGGAAGGAGAATACATTGTTGCATGTGCTGCCAGCTACGAAGCTATATGGATTCAAAAGTTGTTGACCGGCCTATTTGACTTAGAGATGAGAGCAACCTTGATTCTATGTGACAACCAAAGCTGCATAAAAATGACAGAGAATCATATATTCCACAACAGGTCGAAACACATAGAGATCCGTTATCATTACGTCTATGACATGGTACAGAGAGGAGCCTTAAAGGTTCAGTACAATAGCACGGATAAACAGGTTGCTGACGTGTTGACCAAGCCCCTATCTCGTGTGAAGTTTGAGTACTTCCGATATAAGCTTGGCATAGTCTGAAAGGACCTTCCTCGAAAGGGGGAGTAGTTGTTGTGTTCCTTGCTTCTGGCCTAGTTGTCAGACGTAAAGCAAGATGAGATGTTCCTTGCTTCTGACCTAGTTTCCAGATGTAGAGCAAGATGAGATGTTCCTTGCTTCTGACTTAGTTGTCAGACATAAAGCAAGATGAGATGTTCCTTGCTTCTGACCTAGTTGTCAGATGTAAAGCAAGATGATGTGTGACTAGTACTATGCTTATGGTTGTATAGCTGCGATGTAAAGCAAGTCTAGTTCCCTTCTTCCAACCTAATGGTTGTGAGGTAAAGTAGGATGTGTACCTTGCTTCCGACCCGATGGTTGTGACGTAAAGCAAGATGATATGATGAGACTAGCACTGAGCTTCCGGCTAGATAGCTGTGACGTAAATCCAGTCTAGTATCTTGCTTCCAACCTGATGGTTGTGACGTAAAGAAGGATGAGTATCTTGCTTCCAGCTTGAGTGTTGTAACTTAAAGCAAGACGATGAGATGAAACTAGTACTATGCTTCCAGCTTGATAGCTATGACGTAAAGCCAGTCTAGTATCTTTCTTCCATCCTGAGTGTTATGACATAAAGCAAGACATTGAGATGAGATAAGTACTGAGCTTCCAACTTGACAGCTGTGACATAAAGCCAGTCTTGTATTATGATAAGCCAACCTTGTGTTGTGATGATGATGATGCATCAGTTTTTATACTAATACATATTGATGCAGATGATGATGGCATTCCTTTGAGAATGACAATGTTGCTGATGAAGAAAACTTTCGATGATTTATAGATACGTCAGTCAGTGTTCCAAGATGATATTGATTATGTTGTCCTCTCACCCACTTGATATTGTTGATGATGTTGTCCTCTCTCTCTCACATGATGCTGGTGAAGAATACCCTTATTGTTAAGGGGGAGTGTTGAAATAATGTAACTGCAAAGAGTATTGTAATTATTATTTGATATATTATTCATCAGATAAATCCCCATTGTGGATTGATCATGTCGGTTATTGTAATAGGACCAAATCCCCTTTTGCGGATTGGTCAAAAGACAATTGTAATAGGAAGAATAAGAAGTTGGCCCCAACAGATATTAAAGAGGCCCAGAAATATAATAAAGGTGGGTTTACCCACCCAGTTTGAGAAGTCGACCCTGCCAGTGAAGAGACACTTCACACGTGCAAGACTTGTATAAACAAAGAGGTCAGTGCCTCACTTAGACACACAACTCACTTTCTCATTGAGAGACAAGTTTCGAATCTACTGCTGGAGAAGAAGGAGAGAGAGAGAGTGGTGAATATCTGGGAGAGGACTTTTTGTATTAGTTTAAGAGATCTCTTGGCATTGTATTGGCTATCTATATTAAGGAATTTTTGCTGGGTTTTCTTCCCCTAGAGGGTTTCCCAGGATAAATGTTGTGTCTCTTGTGATTGTGTATTTCTCAGTGATCTTGGATTATGCTATTGTTATCTAATGAAATGCAAACAACTATAATAATGGCTTAAACATTAACACATATTAACTACAAATAACTATGCATATGACAAGTTATCATCTAGATTCCTTACATCTTCTTCGGATAGTATGCGCGATAAGTGATTAGGTCCTGCATTCAACTTCCTTTGTTTCATAACAACCTCACAATCGTATTCTTGAAACTTCAGTAACCACCTACATATTCTCCCCCCCCCCAACATTGGCTTGTTCACTAAGTATTTTAGTGTGGAATGGTCAGTATACATCTTAAAGTGAACCCACTAAATAATGTCTAAACTTTTTCAATGCATATACCATTGCCAATCCTTCTCGTTATGTTGTACTGTATTTTTTATTTGTTATGGATAGCTTCCTACTTACAAAAACAATTGGGTGATCTATGTCCCCTTCCCCTGGTTGAGACAGTACTTTTCCCAAAGCTATGGAAAATGCATCTACATGAACATGGAATTCCTTGTTCCAATCTTGAAAGATCTAAATCAACGCAGTCACTAATTTCTATTTTAAGGTGTCCAAACCCTTCTGGCGGTCCTCATTCCATTGGAAGTTTGCTTCCTTCTTCGACAACTTCTCCATAAGTGTTGTAATCCGCGCATAACCTTTGATAAACTTTTTATAATATCCTATATGACCCATAGTTTCCCTCGGCTATCTAACTGATGTAGGTGGTTGCAAATCAAGAATTACTACAATATTGGCAGGATCTACTAATAAGTCTTGCTTTCATACCACATCACCTAACAAAATTACAAAAGGTGTGAAAAAAATACACTTCTTCAAATTCAATGAAATATAACAATGTCTACACCTATCCAACATTAACCTGAGTACTTCTATGTGATCTGACATTGTCTACACCTATCCAACATTAACTTGAGTACTTATATGTGATCTGACATTGTCTACACCTATCCAATGTTAACCTGAGTACTTCTATGTGATATTTTAATCCCCCTTTGTCTTCTCCTTGATTTATCATTTTGATGTTTGGATCTAGGATCTCCTTTGTTGTATGCTCCATTATTTTCATTCATTTGGATTGTTTTTCCTAGTCTACCTATGTGCTCTGATTTTCCTCCTGAATTTCTTGGTCTTCAACAATTGGGGTTGTTTCTTTTTGTGGTTCCTCTTGAGTGGTCTTGAGAGTTTCGAAATAGTTTCTTGTTTAGATTATAGTTTGGTTAGGCAGGGTAGTTGATTTTCTTGGATTGCATCATCTGGTGTCCATTGCTACAAATCTGTATGCATCCTTTGCAGGGTTGGTCTCCCCCTGAGGTTGTTGTTTGTTGAGTAGGAAGTCTTTGAATAAATTTCCATGTTCATGATATTTTATGCAGCAAAATGGGATGTGCTCATAGTCTAAGGACTGTAGCCATTCAGAATATTGATAGTGAAGGCATATGAAATCTGGTAGGGCTTGAGAGACATTGAGGTAAGCACAAATTCTTGCATGAGGTATATCTACTTTTTTGGTGACTTCTGAGACTTTAGCACTTTAAAAAAATATCTCACAGCGTTTCCAATGCCTTCTATAATTTTCCCCTCCCAAAATTCTAGTGGTAAGGAATATAGCCTAATCTAGACTGGGGAAACAGTGAAGTCTTCCTTGTCCGGGATAAATTGTTTTGACCAGAGGCAGAGGAAAAGTCATGTAGAGTTGAAAAAGTATGGTATGTTTTCAAATACTATGTCCTTGTCCTCCAAGCTAATCAATATGGCTATAAAGAAGCCTTTAGACCCAAATTTAAGCTCAATATCCCCCCTTCATCTTCCAAAGAGTATGTATCCACCATTCGAGGGCCTTCTTTGATGGAAAGATGCCCATACATTTTCCTATGATGGCGTGGTCTTGCATATATTGGATATATTTCCCTGTGGTTGGATGTGATCTCATATTCCAAGACTTCATTTGTTTTCGGAATGCATCCTCCAGGTCGCTTATGGCTGCTTCTTTCTTGAATCAGGTTGAGACCCATGGAGTTAGTTTCACCTTCCTTTTCTTTCCATGATCGTATAGCTCCCTCTGTCACATCTATCATGCTTTATTTTCTAGACCCTGGCATATTATGGTTGGATCCCTCTGTCGCTTCTGACACATTGGGATTTCTAGAACCTTGCAAGTTGTGAATAGTGCCCTAACGATGGTCACCAATCAGGGCCTCACTATAGGAGGGACAAGTACTCCCTCTTGCAGTCGCCTCCATGGTAGATATTAGGTATGAAGTAATTGTTTGCAGAACCCTAGTTCGTTTTCTCTCAAAACTTTTTAACTATTTGCTACTATGCATGTTAAATATGTTTCATTTTTTATAATATAAACATTAATTAATAATAACATGATTTATGTAAGAATATTTTTTTAATAATAATTTATATAAATTATTAATCATGTTTAATTTCAAAAGTGACATGTTGACCAACCTTACCTTATGTCTTGAAGATTCTAAGGTTTAGAAAAAAAAAAAGATATTGTATTATTAATAATTATGATTCTTTTTTTTTTGTTTGTTAATTTGTGCGGGACCTGTTGGGTACGCGATTAACCTGTGGCTTGAGAAACCGCGACTCAGGAGCATCTAAGCCGTCAAAATCACCYGGGGATCGCACCCGGCCTGAGCCACACCAACCCTTAACATGGTTGGATTTTTTGTCCCCGCAGGTTTCGAACCGGTGACTTTAACATCACGGAGTGGCTTAACAACACACTCCGTCACCGACTGTCCTACACCTCGGGGACTAATTATGATTCTAATCATTATTGAAAATTGTAATAATTATATATTTTTCTTTATTAATATGCTATTATATAACATAAAATAATAATATTAAAAAAAGTATAACTTCACCTTCAAAAAGATCTTTCATACATATGTAAAGATCAATGAATAATACTTAAGTTAAATGGAAATGATGTGTCTATTAAAAGCAAAAGTGGAATAAAAATGATTTGTTCCATAAACTTTATAATCTAGTAATATGTGAAAATTAAAGAGGTATAAATATATTTTATTATTTTATTATTTATTTTATTTTTATTTTTATTTTTTAAGTTTAATAAGTAAAAGTTGATTTGAGAGATAATAATTGTTATCATTATTATCAATTAAAAAAAATGTTTTCCATTTTTAAAGTCAATCCAAAATAATAATTGTTACTTTTGTTCTCTTCTTTTCAATATGAGCACTCCACCACCTTTTCCAAAAACTCAGTCTATTAGGGGGAGACCCCCCAAAATCACCCTGGAGATCCTTTACGATTATATGGAATCACTAGAAAAAAGGAGAGAAGAGAGAGATGCCAAAAGCCAAATAGAGTTAGAATCATTAGAAAAAAGGAGTGAAGAAAGAGACGTAAAATTCCAAATAGAGCTAGAGGCAATGCTTGATAAAAAAATTAGAATCTTTAAAGATACCATTCAAACTCAAATAGAGGATAGATTCTTAGGGCTCAAGAGTGAATTGTAGACAATGAAGGATAGGATTCAATAAATTGAAAAACATAAACAATCAACCCAAGAAGGAAAAACTAACCAACAATTACCCTTAGTAATATGGAAAAAAATTGGATATCAAAGCCATCAAAGAGGAAATGAATAAGTTAATCGAACTAGACCATGAACGTAATAAGAGAGATTTGAACCTCATAATTCTTGGTATAAAAGAACAACAAAAGGAGGATACGCCAACAATAGTAAAAGAAGAATTAAATAATAAATCACAAATTGGTACAACTTACCTCATAGAAGCAAAGAGGCTAGGAAAAATAATTGATCTCAAAGATAGGTTGATTTGTGTCAAAGTAAGTTGTAATGACCATAAATATAGTATACTTAGTAAATATCTGAGCTTAAAAGGGTCAGAGATATTTATAAATGAAGACCTCATTCCCAGAGACCAAGTTGAATTAAGGAAGGAAGTTCAAAAGGTAAAGCAAACCAGGAAAGAAGGAAAATGGACAATAATTAGAAATTGAAAAGCTATTGTTAGGGATAGAGACGAGAAGGATAATAATAATAAGCAGGAATTTGGGACACTCGGGATCCTTTTTTGGAACTATCGTGGATTTTCATGGCGCAAAGGTCCTATGATAAGTTGGATCACGAGTGATATTGGTATTATTTGTCAGGTTGAAACTTGGGATCATAGAGAGTCTAATGTCCATAACATAGAAGGATTTGTCTTGTGGTTGGCATGGAATAAAAAATCCCATCCTAGAGGGATAAGAGGCATAGCTTGTTATATTATAAAGATAATTTATCCTCACATTCAACTTCATAAGATTGACCCTCTCAATCAATACTTTTGGATAGAATATGTATATAGAAATTTTCTATTTTGCACCTAATAATTCTACTTTTTATAAGAAAAACAATCTAGATAGCAATTTCCCCTATAATAATTTAGAACAAGATATTTATAGTTTGAAAAATGAAGGTAATATCCTCCTGCTAGGAGACTTTAATATTAGGACTACAACTAAACAAGCTACTCTTTTAAGCATTGATTCCAACCAAAATCCTTTATGGCTAGATGAGGACCTTGTTTTATCTAATAGCTACAAAATAATCTCTGAAGACCTAATTGAGAATTTGTTTGGTACTTAGTTGGTCAAGCTCTGCAACTTTCTAGACCTAATAGTTTGCAATGGAGTAATGAAGTGGTCAAACTCCAACCAGATGGCTCGTACTCATGGGATAGGTAGTAGTGACATAGATAAAGTGATATTTGATATCCTTGTTTCCAACCAAATAGCGAAATTTTTACCTTTTAAATGACCATGAACCCAATTCTCATCATAAACATTTAACCCTAACTCTAAACATTGCCATGCATAGGAGCACCATTGAAGAGGATTCTAATAATCAAAGGAAATTGCACTTTGAAAAAAGTAAAGTTAACATTTTATTAAGCATTTAAATAGTAAATTACATCTCCTAACTTATAAGGACAACATTGAAGAACTCTATCGTAATTTTACAACTACCCTTTCCACTTCTATTAACAAGTTCTCTTTCGAGGTGTCCTGTAAAAAGAATAATAGAACGACATGTTGATATTTTTCTTATACAACTAGCAGTTACGGTTGTTCTTTATTAATGCAATCATTTAGTGCATTAGTTTCATATATAAGATCACTAAAAGAGAGCAAATCGCAGAAACAAGAGAGACACAAATATTATCCTGGGACACCCTCTAGGGGAAGAAAACCCAGCAAACTTCCTCAATATAGATTAGCCAACCAAGAACAATGCTTCTCTCCAAGAGAGAACTAACAAAGAAGAATATCCTCCTTTACTCCTTTACTAGGAAAGAGTAGCACACCACTTGACCAAAATGTATCCCAGATATATACCAAGAACCCTCCTTGACGTCACACTTTGTTGCAATAGATTCTCCTCCAAGACTCCGTCGGCAAGCTCTTTGTGCGGACAGACAGATACCATAAGGAGATTCCTTGTAATGTAAGGTAGAGACAATGAGCTCAACTCCTCTTATTGCAGAGCTCATGAGTGAGTGAAAAAGTGAGGCACTATCCTCCCTTATAAATACTAGTCTGGCCTCCTTAAATTAAGTCTAGGGTAACCTGTCAATTTACCCTCTTAAATTACATTTTATTGTCTAGGAACAATAAGGTCGACTTTCACAAAGGCACAATAGGGCCTAATTAAAAAATATAATATAATAATATTCTTTAGTGTTTGTCTTGGTCAAATACAATAAGGATATCTTACGAAGCTAATCAATCTTCAACACTCCCTCTTAGCAAGGTATTCTTCTTGTCACGATCATCATCATTTCTTTTGCACTTCTTCATACTTGGTCATCGTCTTGTTGTCAATTATGGATCTATATATCATAGGAAGTTTTGTACTTTCACCGGAATAATGTACCAACCTACGTTGGGGTTACCAACCTGCATTGTGGTAGCATACCATCTTACGTTGGGGTCACCAACCTGCGTTGGGGTAGTGTACTAACTTGCATTGGGGTAGCGTACCAACCTACGTTGGGGTTACCAACCTACGTCTGGGTAGCGTACCAACCTACGTTGGGGTTACCAACTTGCATTGGGGTAGCGTACCAGCCTGGATTGGGGTTACCAACCTGCATTGCGGTATTGTACCAGCCTGCGTTTGGGTTACCAACCTACGTTGGGGTAGCGTACCAACCTACGTTGGGGTAGCATACCAACCTACGTTGGGGTTACCAACTTGCATTGGGGTAGTGTACCATCCTGCGTTGGGGTTACCAACCTATGTTGTGGTTACCAACTTGCGCAGGGGTAGCTCATCACTTCCCTCTACTGGGGATCGCATCGCCTCCCTCTACTGGGGAACACATCACTTCATGATACTGGAGAACACATCACTTCCCTCTACTAAAAAACACATCACTTCCCACTTCTGCGGAAGTGTTTTTGGATCACTCCAAGATTTTCTCTCAAAAACTCGAACTTGACTCTAGACAGGGGCTTGGTCAACACATCTGCTACATGTTCGTCGGTGGAAATATACTGGAGTCTTATTTCTCCCTTTTGTATCATCTCTCGGACATAATGGTACTTGATCTCGATATGCTTGGACTTGTCATGACACATTGGGTTCACTAACAACTTTATGCAACTTTGGTTGTCATAAAAGACATAGGTTTCCTCCAACTCAAGATCAAACAATTTTGCAATCAAATTCTGAAGCCATACTATGCCTCGCCACAAGTTGGCCATGCTTCCATTTATTATGCCTCTTCGGAACTGAGTTCCATATAGGTCTTCTTCTCACTAAGTCGGGAGATCACAATTGATCCCATACTAAAGAAATATTTGGATGTACTTTTCCAGTCTATAACACTGCCTGGCCAATCTAAATCTGCAATCTTATCTCACACTCCAAGATATATCTGGGTCCATAATCGATTGCACCCTTTAGGTACCTCATCACATGTTTTTCCATAATCATATGAACATGCCTTTCACTAAAAAACATATATTTGTCCTTGTGTTCTTCAATTATATAAATGAACCAAATTTTCACATCACATTGTACCAAACTGGTACACTTGCTCAGTTGCAACTCAATCTGCACAATCGTGTGCTAGCTCTATATGCTTTCTGCAAATCACTATCTATCTCACTACCTGAGAGTATGTCCTATTCTCTCTCTGCAATTTTCTTTTTGGAACTGGAACTTTGCACCTGCAGCTTCTCTTTCTGAAGTTAAGAGTGACTACTCCATTCTCACTGTACTTTTTTAACTCTGAGAGTAGCTCCTCTATTCTATCATGGCAACAAATTCATCTGAAACTGAGAGTGGCTCAATAATTGACATTGAGGGAAGTTTATCCTCTTTCTCTAGAGGTAACTCAATCTTCTATTGTAGTCATGTCTCCATGTCCCGAATCATGTACTATATCAATTGGAGATAACTCAATCTCAAATACAGGGATTTGCATACCTGATCCCTCTTAATCTCATACTATCTCAGCTTATTTTAATGAACCATGTTTGTTTTATATATACTTCTTATGATTACTGGAGAAAGTGTCTCGCCATAGTATTCTCCCTCTTGTTGGGAGAATCCTCTGGACACAAATCAGGCTTTGTACATCTCTATGAATGGTCCTGGGGAGGTTGCTCCTCCTTACTGGATCATGAGGGTTGACTCCCTCTGAACTCTAGCTCCTTATGAGATAGTACTTGGCGGGGTTTCCTACCTCACCACTGATGGAGCCATCTTCTCCTCATGATATGGCTCATCAATGATATATGAACTTTCATCCTGCAAAGTGTCACAGGACCATACTAGTTTCTTCCTCGTTATTGCAATGATTCTGGGTAGGCCCTTCTGGCTCTACTAAATCTTCCTGATGACCTGAAGAGTGATCAACTGCACTAGAGGGATTTGTTCTGTCATCTTTGGAGCCTTTTGCTCCTCATGATCTATCTTCATATGAGATGTTTTGTATCTAGTAAAAGTAGTTTCTTCTTCTTCTTCGGTACATGGATGTATACAGTCATGTATACAACTTGGATAGTATGCCCCATGTTTCATCTAATATGTTTCCTCCTGCAACCGTCACTATAGCTTCCTCAGGGTTATCACCCGTGACCTACCTGGAACAAGAAAAACAAGGGATAAACAATGGACAAGAATAATACTCTTTATAAAAATAATAATAATAATAGCGAGAACAATCGTCATAGTAGCTCCTTAAAAGAAATCACTTGTGACATGCCTAAAACAAGGGTCAAAAGTAAGAAATACAATAATAAGAAATGAGAGAAACACTCTTCTAGTGTTGTGATCAATCATTCCTCCATGGCAACCTGGAAACAAAACAGGAAGTTTCTCCTAGAGGAGGTGTTAGTTATATCTAGTAAATAATTACAATCAACATTTATCTCAATAGTGCTCAAATGATACCAAGTATTCAATAATAAAACTTTTCAAAAATTGTTATCACAACTATAGTGTTCAGAAGTTATCAAACTTGATATGTGTAAATTTTAAACTTATCAATTTAATCGATCAAACCTGGAACCTGGAGTCGTGTCCTCAAGAATGAGTGTGTGTTTTTTTCTTCCAAGTCTCCTTCACTCAAGATGACAAGTATTTTCTTCAATCTCTCCTCTGTACTAAGATAATATGCTTTCTTGACAGAAATCTAAGTTAGAGAATAAACTCTATAATCTCAATCTTAATCAATCTAATACTTTGACTTTAATTTTAACCAATGATTAGTAGGATAGTCATAAATTCAATAGATAAAAAATACAACCTAGATGTTCATAAGATCACAATAATTCCATAACAAATAGAGGCATATCAAATTAATCAAACCAGGGGTGCATTGTTCCTCTAAATGTGTTAGATATGAGATCCTTCTATATCTATGATTGTTATTTAGACAAAAGATCCTTTCTCCTACAAATACCTTTTAGAATAATGATACAATTTAAAAATATGTAAGTACATACCTCTTATAGTATCAGCAAGTAGTGGCACCATCTAGCAGCAGCAGAAAGCAATAAAGAACCTTTAAAAACTTCAAAGGTGCTACAACTTGTAATCTAAAGGTAGATGGAGATTTTCTAGGGTAAGACACACTAGGACAATAAAAATCGGTCCCAACACTTCACAAAAACTTTCATTGCAACTAGTGTTGGCACTAATATTGGTGTTGCAACTAGAATGAAGGAACTGGCACTGCAACTGCAACTAATATTGTAACCGATACTGCAACTGCAATTGGTACTACCACTACAACTGCAACTGCAACTTAGGCTTTTATGAGGAAACCCTAATTTATCAAACTTCAAATTTCAGAATTTTGATCCAGGGAAGTGATGTGCCTTGCTTGGGAAAGTTCCTAGGTGATATTAGTTTCAAAAACGTCCTAAAAAAAGGTAAAAATGTCACTCTTAGGGTTTGTGCAAAAACCCTAATTTTGCAACTACAACACTGAAAAATAAATTTTGGAGAGGGTGCATTGAGGTTAGACGCCTCTTATAAATTGTGAGTTGGTATCTTTCAGGCATGCTCTGATACCATGTTTATATTTTTCTTATACTGCTAACAGTCACGGTTCTTCTTTATTAATACAATCATTTAGTACATTAGTTGCATATATAAGATCATTGAAAGAGAGGCAATCACAGAAACAAGACAGACACAAAGATTATCTTGGGAAACCCTCTAGGGAAATAAAACTCAGCATACTTCCTCAATATAGATTAGCCAACCAACAACAATTATTCTCTCCAAGAGAGAACTAACAAAGCAGAAGATCCTCCTCTACTCCTTCACTAGGAAAGAGTAGTGCACCACTTGACCAATATGTATCCCAGAGATAGACCAAGAAACCTCCTTGACGTCACACCTTGCTGTAGTAGCTTCTCCTCCAAGACTTGCACACTTTTCCTCTTGTTGCGGAGCTCATGAGTGAGTGAACAAGTGAGGTACTAGTCTCCCTTATAAATATTAGTTTGGACACCTTAAATTAGGTATGGGCCAACCTATCAATTTACCCTCTTAAATTACATTTTATTGTTAAGGCACAATAGGGCCGACTTTTACAAAGGCACAATAGGGCCTAATTAACAAATATAATATAATAATATTCTTTAGGGATTGTCTTGGTCAAATACAATAAGGATATCTTCCGAAGCTAATCAATATTCAACACAACCAACCCTTGCTATGATAAAGAATGTAAAATTGCTAGGAAAGTCAATAGAGATGCTTCTAATGAGTCCTTAAAACTCGATAAAATCAATACGTACAAAACCCTAATTAAAAGGAAAAAAAGGTACTATATCAATAAAAGGAAAGAGCAACGTTCACAAGTATCTAAGTTGGATCCTAAGAAGTTCTGGGGCCAAATTCTAAACAGCAATAATAGAGAAAATAATATGATTCCCTTAAGGGACTGGAATTCCTACCTTAAAATTCTTTACGAGTTCCCTAATTTCATGGACACCATTCCTATTGTCCCTACAGAGGATGAAGTTTTTTCTTTAGATGACATAGAGTTCGAGGTTAAGTGGTTTGCAAATGGGAAAGTTATGGACATTGAAGTCTAGCAAAAAAAATTAAACTCGGAGGGCCTATCATTATCCCTCACATACACAAGATCTTCAATTTAGTAGTCAAGCAAGGATTCCCTAAACCCTGGACGCAAAGCCTCACTGTTCCTATTTTTAAAAATGGGGATAGAAACATTCCCTCTAATTATAGGACCATTATGATTAGCCCGATTTTATCCAAGCATTATGGAATTATTTTGGAAAAGAAGATTAGCCTTTGGCTAGAAAGTTACGATAAAAGAGCTAAAGGCTAGGCCAGGTTTAGGAGATATCATTCAACTATGGACCATCTTGTTACATTTAGGATCATTGCAGAGGAGTTCTGCAATACTAAAACCAATTTTTTTTGTAGTTTTGTTGACTTCAGAAAATCTTTTGACATGGTTCCTAGGAAAAACATTTCGAATAGGTTGGAAGAGATAAAAGTGCCTCTCGAGATGAGGGTTGTTGCAATAAGGATGTATGAGAACATTATTGCAAAGTTTAAAAACACTTAGGTCTATTCAAAAGAGATTAATTGCAATATTGGAGTTTGTTGTCATCCTGATACACACCTACAAACGTGGAGAAGTATCCAACCCACTTGGTGTGTCCTTGGGGGAAAAAACTTGAATCAAGACCCATTGTCACCTAAATCTGGATTCATTTCATCTAGGCTCGCTCCTAGTGAAGCCAAGGGGGGTAGACCCTATTAAAATATGTGAAGAATTTATTCGTTCTAGGAGTTAATTGATTTGTTGATTATTATTGTCATACCCAATGACAAGCAACCAATGCAATATGCAATCTTTTAATGACAAGCAAACCTTTGTTTTATTAAACAACAATTAGACCAGTGCCTAAAGATTATCAAACTCCACTTATTTCAATATGCACAAAAGAAAGATAAGTTTACAAGAATAAAACAAATTAAGAACTATCTACACAATGAATTAAAAAAAAACTTTATACAATTACTTTAAAAGAATAAAGAATGCTTATAAATGAATCAATGTGAATATTTACACATGATAAATAACTTGCACAAAATAAATAGAATGTAAATACTTGGAAATAAATTGGAAGAAAATGTAAATGGTGTGCAAGTGTTTAGGTTGTTTTTAGTTAATTTTAAATTTCTCTTTATCTTAGTGGTTTAGATGTGAAAGGCTGCAAACCTAAGCTATGTGACTACCCCAAGTATTTATCCCTTAGCCAAGAGGAAATGTTGGGTTCTCAATAAGAAAAACAGCAAGGTTCTTCCCTATCTCCGCAGGTCAAGTCAAAAGTGCTTGGGCACTCAACAAGGAGGACACTTAGTATTGTGAAACTGTCATCGGCTTCAACGCCTTCTAGCTTCCACACATCACCTTATTTTAGTGGCCAAACAATAATGGAAAATGAGTGCCTTATTAAACTATACACTCAATCATTTTCCCTTTCTTGTTACCCAAGATCCACAAAGTGGCAAGGGGAGGGAATACGGGGAAAGACAGGGTAAATTTTATTTAGTTTTCAAAATAAAAGGAAACTTTAAACATTATCCACCACAATTTTGAAGGATGGCATAGCCACTCACATGCAAGGTGTGGGAAAACAAAAATTACTTAAAATAAATAACTTAAACAAATTAACCACACTACTTTGGCACAAGGTGGACGACAAAGCCTTCCGATTTTGTGGCAAAGGTGGACAACATTAACTAAAGAAAAAATCAAAAAATTATTTCTAATCCTAGCCGACACGATTTTGCAAGGATGGCAGAGCCAAGCACAATGCAAGGTGTGGGAAAACAATTAAAATTAGTTTACAGATTTTAAACTTGGAAATAAATAGAAAGTGCAAGCCCAAGAGACTCTTTTGGGCTTCTTACAATGACTTTAGAAAGTGAGATAGAGAGAGGGGATTTGCAACCAAAGCTTGTAGATGTTTTCTTGAGCTTTTAGTGCTCAATTTTGGGCAACACCTCCATTTTTAATGGTGAAAAATTGCACAAAACAACAAACAAAGCTTGTTGGAAAATGCTAAAAATCACCCAAATATGTTAGTTTTGAGTTAGCATATATACAAAAATATTTACAGAAAAAATATGAACATGAAATATTTTTTTTAGTAATATTTAAGTGATTATATATGCAGAAAATAAGTAAATAGAAGGTTGAAATTTGAACAAAAAACTATACGAAGCAAAATGAAGTCTTTGGAGTTCCTCCTCCAAGATTTGGCAACTTGCAAATTTGTATACCCTTGCTACACAATGAGGCAAGAAGGTGAGATCTTTTAAAGGGCCTACAAAATACTTTGCAAACACTAATAAAATGAAATCACATAAACCTATAGAAATACTACTACATATATATCCCTAGCAAAATACTTTGCTTAGGGTTCTTCAAGTAAAACAATGTGAAGCAAAAATAAACAAAACTTTGCAATATTACCTCACTAAAAGAAAATACCCTACAAGAGTATCCAAAAGCACCAAGAATGAACCAAGAACACCAATATATCCTCCAAAACTTCACTTTATTGCTCCAAGAAAGGTTACCAAATGGCACCAAAATTACAAGAGAAAAATGGGAGAGAATGAGAGAGTGGGGAGAGATTTTGGCATAATAGAGTTGTTGTGAAAATTGATGTCAAAATGAGAAGAGAGGATTCCTTTTAAATGAGGGAGAGAGGAGAGACCCCTCTTGGATGAGTTACAAGTGTCACCCATCCAAGAGAGAGAGAACAAGTCAAGGAGGGAGCACTTTTAGGGTTTTGGTAGTGAGTTAGGGTTTGAGGGGTGAGGTGTGAGGGGGGAAAACCCCTTTCCTCTTTTATAAACATGAGGTTACACTATAGGAAAGGCTCACTTAGGGTTTAAGGCACTTGTTCACTTTAATTTTTACTTTCCCCTAAGTTCATGAGGAAGGGGGGCACACTTTTTACTAAGGAGACTCACTTTTGGTTGTTTACTTGGCATGGGGGGAGGCTTCTAAGTGGATTTTCACTCTTCCAACTAGGAAATAAATAAGAAATTATTTTCCCACTCTCTCTCATGACTATAGACATTTTTACCATTTTTTGTTTTTTTTACCTTAGCCAATTATTTGTTGACTTTTGAATGACTTGGACTCCTCATGGACAATGACCTAGAAAAACTTGTCCAATTGAGTTGAAACTTAGTCCAATGGTGTATGGGGTCATAATCCATTTTATTTGAGTACTCACACACCTATACAAAATCCATGAGGACCAAATTTTTACATTTTTCATCAAAATTAATTAAAATTTTCAATTTACAGAAACTTTTAATTATTAAAACATCTTATCAAAACTTAACAGAATTTCGCAAGACTCCAAGATATATATAGCATGGTTATTTAAAACATATTTAGACCTTATCCACCCACTAGGAGCGATCATTAGAATGTCTTTCACCACTTTGAAGGATTATTGAGTGAAAAACTCAAGAGTAATTAAAATCGTTGAAAAGAAAGATTAATTCTCCGAGGAAAAAAAACACTGGATGAAAGGACTTTCCTAATGATAAAGTCCTAGGAAACTAAATAAAACTTGACCCATGCTAACATATTACAAAATTATCCCACGCAAAGGAGCGGACATTCCATGTACACAGAAAGAAGTGTTGGGGGGGGGGGGGGGGNGTTGGGGGGGGGGGGATTTCCTTGTTAATAAATAAGTCTTCAACTTTGTCATGGCGCGAGGTCATATATTTTTATGGTACATGACATTGAAACCTAGTTGAAATAGGTGGTCAACATCTGGGACGTGTGCTCGGTATTTGGGAAGGAGAGCATGCAAGAACCTCAGAATCTACAAAACAAAGTTCTCACCAATAACCAACATAAGTACGTGTGAAAATAATAAATAATAATAAAATAAATGATATGATATTGACAATAATCAAATAAATGAAATGACTATTCAATGAACTAATACATAAATGAAATAATGACAAAATTGAAAGAATCAAAAGCAGAAAAGTTAGAGATACGTCACAGAGGGTGCCTATTTGGACCAAATGGCTATGTTTGAAAATCATTTCAAGGTGGAGCCTTTTCACTGGCATATCTAACTTTATGTCATACAATTGTCTGAGATGGGTTGTCAGAAGATTTATACACTTTACCTTCTTTTCTGATGTTCTGATGTGAACCATTTTTCTTAGTTCTCAAGCACTTGATAGAATCTTCCTTAAACCCTTTCTGATGAAGTTGCATTGGTGCCAAGTGAAAAGATTTAAAGTCTGTCGAATTTAACTCTTATTTGAAAGGCTTGGAATAATTTTCCATCAGGATGATATGTTGACTATTATTACCATCAATCACTTCCTTATTATCCCTACAATACTCTACCAGGTTTGTTCCACTTTTTTTTTTTTTTTATGCTCATCTTGCTTGTTGAAAACATAATCTTCGTAAAAATAAGTGTCCCCAATTTCTAAGACATATGGAATACATGACCCAAAAATCCTATCCAAATCTTCCTGATATCTGACCAATTCATTTGAATGTTGGTGAACTGATGTTGATGATGCAGTCCTAAATGATAAATGCAACTATGTTCTAGATTCTGAAGGAGTCACATCAATATCCATTTCACTTGGATATTCTTCAAGAAAAATATTGTTAGCACTCAAAGTCACCCTCCGATTGCAGAGAAGGTAAGCCCAGTACCCATCAGTTTATATGTCACGATGAAATATTTAAAGAGGTCAAAGGGGCACAAACCCAAGATAATATCGCTTTAACTTAAAACACTGAACCAACTATGCACAGGGAAGTGAGGGCCACATTAACGTCAGTCGGTGAATTGAGTTTAATGGTGAGTAGAGGGAAGACTTAGTGAGAGGAGTGAACGAGACTACTCTGGGCATCAGGCCTTCCAGCGGCTCGGAGAGGAAAAACTCAAAGTCAAGGGAAATCGTGGGTTGAAGTTTTAGACACTGAAATATGATGCAAAAAGCATAGTCACAACTACAAAATAATCAAACCTCCATTATCCTGCAACTGCGACAACTCAACTAGATCTTCCATGCCCAAGCCATCCAATGTAAGAGGGAAAAGATAACAAAGGGAAATGAATAAAACTAATCACGATATTGCTATAATCAAACCTACATTATAACAACATAACGATCCTTGGTTGGATCATCCATACCCGAGTGTTTCAACACAGCTTTACATAGAAATGAAAAGAAAAAGGAAACTGATCTCTATTAACATGAAATTCTCAAATCGATCACATAACCAGAGAACAGCTCTGGCATAACAAACATTACAAAATTGGGAGCTCTAATCCACCAAAAATGACCTCCCAGAGACAAACTCAAAACTGCCTACATATACTCAGAATAATTTGCCACTACCAAAAGAGGCTTGCTCGAGTTATTGCATTAAAGGCTTTACGTCTGCATGTTCTCTAGCAGACTGTGCATGCAATCTCTGTCATATGCAAGCTCTGTCATATGCAATCGTGTTTCAGTGGGAACCTGTTGAAGAACTGACTTGTTGACAGTCTGGCCTGGCTTTCCATTTAAGTGGTGAGAAGAGGTTTCACCAACCTTCCTCACCCTCATTAACTATCTTCATCGAGATCCGGATGGGCTCGAGTCAACTCGATGCTTGGAAAATGTGGCGACCTCTCCCTGCCCTTTTCCATTTGGAGTTTGTTGGATGCTAATGATAGGGAGCTGGAAAGATGATCGGTGCAAGGGTGACATGGCAAGGGGATGATGCACGAGGCTAGGAAGAAGGTGAGTGGAGGAGAGGATGCAGTGTCAAGGAGAAGTGGGGACAATAGCACAGGTGGAGGTGATATAGGAGACAAATGTCAAGAAGCAACAGGCGGAAGTGAAGAGGGAGATGTGATAGTGAGAGAGGGGCAGGCACGCGGGGATGTGAGTGGGGGACAGGTGTAGGAGGTGTTAATGTTTATGCCATTATTATAGTTCTTTGCATTTCATTAGATAAGAGCATAATAAGAAAAAGATCACTGAGAAATACACATCCACAAGAGACACAACATTTATCCTGGGAAACCCTCTAGGGGAAGA
>ML783725.1:375562-406685 GCA_009831015.1 Picea engelmannii
TTGGAGAAGGGAAAAGAGATGGGAATGGAAGCATTGGGAGAGGCGAGCTTGGGTGCCTCCATTCATGGAGGTCTCATGGAGGCTTTGGGCCCATACTATTTGTGGTGATAACACTTGCTTGGAGGAGGACGCACCATAGGAGGGGGGCGCAGAGCTACCAAGGAGCATCTATACTTGGAGAAAGTCAGATCTGATTGTTTCAGTGGAGAGGCAACACACAAGAGAAAATTTTTGTGGTGGGATTTCTGAATTGGGTCAAAGAGGAAGGAGGGCACTCCACTTCAGTGGACAGAGCAACAAAGGGAGAGGGTACACTAAGCTTGGGCGCATATCTCATTGGATCCTTTGGCAAGACTCAAGAGGACCTTGATGTGTTTACAAGTTCCTTTGTGTTGTATTACTTGTTGTATCTCATGATTTAGACACCACTTATATACACTTTCATTCCAAACTGATTTTCCCCAGGGGGGGGGTTATCCAGGGTGACCAAAAATACTTGTGTTCATTTCATGCATGCTTAGAGTTTAGATCAAGTTGTTATAGTTGTAAATATCATGAGGAGTGTTATATGTTTTGATTATATTGCATGTGCTAACATTGGATTATCAAAACACTTGCAAGGGCACCTCAAAGAACACTTAACCACCTAAAATTATCAGCAGAAAGTTACTAAACATATTTTTGTCCTAAAAGACAACAAGAACACAGTTTTGAGATTGTGAACTTAGAGACAAATAACAGGTCAAGGATAGACCTTTTAGCATCCAGATAGTACCTCGTTTCTCTACACACGATATACAAACTCATTTATGGGTTTCTTAGGATCTTCAACATGGTATTTTCTTTCCCATTCTTCGTTTAATCTAAACATGGCCCCATATGAAGTGGGAATGGTGGCATAAGATAAATCGATTTGTATACTACCCCCCAATTCAACAATTGTTTTCCTTGAGAGAAACATACACCAAACATCGGGCACATCAATCACCACTATGTCCATTTCTATTTGAATATCAGGGAAGGCATCCAAATGCACGTGTAATCCCTTTATCAAACCATACACTTCAATTGTTTTACTATCCATGGCACAAATGTTATGATAAGGCCTCGAAATCATTAAATTTAATTGTTCCATTACTTTCTTAGTCATAACATTTGAACTTGCTCCATAATCAAGCATGCAATTGTGAAGGAGATAATCATTCATAAGTAGAGAAAGAAAAAGCGGTTGATTCTTTTCATTTCCCTTATCCCAATTTTGAAAAATCACAGGTGCATCCTGGTAATATACAACCCGTGTCTTGTCACAATTACCTCCCTACTATGTTCCATAAATTTCATCCATTCATTCATTCCAAAATTATATTCATGACCAAACATGTTAACTTGCTCATTTTTTGATCTAGAGGGTTCCCCCTCATTACAAATTTGAAGAAAAATTTGGCAAGTTGATTCTTCATGAAATTGCCCACAAATTCTACAATATGGGATAACTTGGTGATCAACCAAGTTAGTAGACTGAAAAGGATTTGGTGGCCTTTTCTCTTGAGGTGAAGGTCTCCTTGGCCACTTATCATTTGGCTTATGATAAGGTCTACTATATTGATCCCTCTCCATGGCTATCAATCCATTTTGCATGGTTGTCCTCTGATTAGCATTATTAATACCTATTTTATTTATTTGATTAGCCTGATTAACCTCCATTTGTTTAATTAATTGATAGAGCTCCTTTATGTCATCATTAGAAAAATCTTGATTTCCCACTTTCTTCTTCTTCTCCTCATAGGGTCTAGGAGAAGTTTCTCTTGAGAAACCAAAAATATTTGACTTCCTAGCATCTTGCATATTCTTATCTATCTTGATAGCATACTTTTTTGCATCCCTAAGAGTTGTTAGTTCTGTATCCCTTAAATGATATATGATTTCACCCTCAAAGGCTTCCATATAATGAATTAAAATAGATGCATCAGGAGGCTTAACAGTTTGAGGGAGACTCTTAACCAAGTCATTAAATCTTTTATTGAATTCTTTCATTGTTTCATTTTCCTTCTTTTGACTAGTTCTAAGGACAGCCAATAAATGATGATCATCCTTCTGTTCACCCCATTTTTCCATGAAGACTTTCTGAATTTCAGCCAAGGTGCTAAAGTTATCATCATCTTGTTCCAAGAACCAATATAAGGAATCATATTCCAAAGACAAGACAAAAATATTCATCTTGATGTCTTCATAGTTATGAGCATTGCACCATCTACTGACACACACACACACTGAATTTTCTGATGTGAGACTTGGCACTAACAACATTGTTTCCCTGAAAAATAGCCAATTTCTCAATAGCTTTGTTAGGAAGAAGACGAGGATAACCTTAAATATTAGTAAAATTACATGGATCATATTCGTCACCCATAGTTGTTGTAGGATTATTAGATACAAATAAGAAATGTATATTAGAGATTGCTTCTTCCCCAAGACTGTCAAGGAGCCTACAAGGAGCTAGCCATCTGTTTATTCTTCTCCTACACACCCTTTCGGGTTCAGGAAGGGAATCAACCAACCCTTGTGGGTTTCTCCCAGTAGAATACCTCATAGAATTATCAAATGGATTCGCCATTTGGAGATTAAGCAATGTCTAACAATAAATCTTAAATTGTGAAAAATTAAGGGACAAGTTTATTGCTTAATTTTTAAAAGAATTAAATAAATTTTGTCAATTAACCAAAAATAAGAGACTTGTCTCTGACAACGACGCAAAATATGTTTCCATCCTGATACACACTTACAAACTTGGATAAGTCTCCAATCCACTTGGTGTGTCCTTTGAGGCACAAACATGAATCCAGACCCATTGTCACCTCAATCTGGACTCCTTTCGTCTAGGCTCACTCCTAGGGAAGCCAAGGGGGGTAGACCCTATTAAACTATGTGAAGAATTTATTAGTTCTAGGAGTTAATTGATTTTTTTATTAGTATTACCCAACCCAACGATAAGAAACCCATGCAATATCCAATCTTTCAATGACAAGCAAACCTTTGTTTTATTAAACAACAATTAGACCAGTGCCTAAAGATTATCAAACTCCACTTATTTCAATATACACAAAAGAAAGATAAGTTTACAAGAATAAAACAAATTAAGAAGTATCTACACAATGAATTAAAAAATAACTTTATGCAATTACTTTAAAAGAATAAAGAATGTTTATAAATGAATCAATGTGAATATTTACACATGAAAAATAATTTGCACAAAATCAATAGAATGTAAATACCTGAAAATAAATTAGAAGGAAATGTAAATGGTGTGCAAGTGTTTAGGTTGTTTTTAGTTAATTTTAATTTTCTCTTTAGCTTAGTGGTTTATATGTGAAAGGTTGCAAACCTAAGCTATGTGACTACCCCAAGTCTTTATCCTTTAGCCAAGAGGAAAAATCAGGTGCTCAATAATAAGAAGAACAAGGTTCTCCCCTAGTTTTGTAGGTCAAGTTCAAAGTGTTTGGGCGCTCAACAAGGAGAACACTTAGTGTTGTGAAACTGTCCCCAGCTTCAACCCCTTCTAGCTTCCACAAGTCACATTATTTTAGTGACCAAACAATAACGGAAAATGAGTGCCTAATTAAACTATCCACTTAATCCTTTGTCCTTTCTTGTTACCCTATATCCACAAAGTGGAAAGGGGAGGGAATACGAGAAAAAAGTGGGGTAAATTTTATTTACTTTGTAAAATAAAAGGAAATTTTTAACACTAGCCAACATGATTTTGCAAGATGGCATAGCCACTCACATGCAAGGTGTGGGCAAACAGAAATTACTTAAAATAAATAACTTCAACAAATTAACCACACTACTTTGACACAAGGTGGAGGACAAAGCCTTCCGATTTTATGGCAAAAGTGGACAACATTAACTAAAGAAAAAATAAAATAAAAATATTTATAATCCTATCCGGCATGATTTTGCAAGTATTGCAGAGCCAATCACAATGCAAGGTGTGGGAAAAAAATTAAAATTAATTTACATATTTTAAACTTGGAAATAAATAGAAAGTGCAAGCCCAGGAGACTATTTTGGGCTACTTACAATGACTTTAGAAAGTGATATAGAGAGAGGGGCTTTGCACCAAAGCTTGTAGATGTTTTCTTGAGCTTTTAGTGGCCAATTTTGGGTAGCACCTCCCCTTTTAATGGTGAAAACCTACAAAAAATAGCAAACAAAGCTTGCTGGAAAATGCTAAAAATCACCTAAACATGTTAGTTTTGAGTTAGCATATATATAGAAATATTTACAGAAAAAAAATTGAACTTGAAAATCGATTTTTTAGTAAGATTTAAGTGATTATATCTGCAAAAAATAAATAAATAGAAGGCTGAAAATTGAATAGAAAATTATATGAAACAAAATGAAGCCTTTGGAGTTCCTACTCCAAGCTTTGGCAACCTGCAAATTTGTAAACCCTTGCTACACAATGAGGCAAGAAGGTGATATCTTTTAAAATGCCTACAAAATACTTTGCAAACACTAATAAAAGAAAATCACATAAACCTATAGCAATACTACTACAAATTTATCCCTAGCAAAATACTTTGTTTAAGGTTCTTCAAGTAAAACAATGTGAAGCAAAAATAAACAAAACTTTGCAATATTACCTCACTAAGAGAAAATACCATACAAGAGTAACCAAAAACACCAAGAATGCACTAAGAACACCAAGAGATCCTCCAAAGATTCACTTTATTGCTCCAAAAAAGGTTACCAAATGGCACCAAAATTACAAGAGAAAAATGGGAAAGAATGAGAGAGGGAGAGTGGGGAGAGATTTTGGCATAATAGAGTTGTTTTGAAAACTGATTTCAAAATGAGGAGAGAGGACTTCCTTTTAAATTAAGGAGAGATGAGAGACCCCTCTTGGATGAGTTACAAATGTCACCCATCCAAGAGAGAGAGAACAAGTCAAGGAGGGAGCACTTTTAGGGTTTTGGTAGTGAGTTAGGGTTTGAGGGGTGAGGTGTGAAGGGGGAAAACCCCTTTCATATTTTTCAAACATGAGGTTAGGATATAGTAAGGGAACACTTAGGGTTTTACGCACTTTTTCATTTTAATATTTACTTTCCCCTAAGTTCATGAGGATGGGGGATGCATTTTTCACTAGGGAGACTCACTTTTGGTTGTTGACTTGGCATGGGGGGGATTCTAAGTGTATTTTAACTCTTACAACTTAGGAAATAAATTATAAATAATTTCCCCACTCTCTCTTATGACTTTAGACATTTTTACCATTTTTGGCGTTTTTACCATTATCAATTATTTGTTGACTTTTGATTGACTTGGACTCCTCATGGACAATGACCTAGAAAAACTTGTCCAATTGAGATGAAACTTGGTCAAAAGGTGTAGGGGGTCATAAGCCATTTGATTTGAGTATTCAAACCCCTATGAAAAATCCACAAGGACCAATTTTTTACATTTTTCATCAAAATTAATTAAAATTTCCAATTTACAGAAAATTTTAATTATTAAAAAATCCTATCAAAACTTAACAGAATTCCGCAAGACTCCATCATATGTTTAGCATGGTCATTTACAACATCTCTATACCTTATTCACCCACTGGGGTCGACCATTAGAACATATTTCACTACTTTGGAGGATTGTTGAGTGAAAAACTCAAGAGTAATTAAAATCATTGAAAAGCAATATTAATTACCTGAGGAAAAAAAAAACACTCGATGAAAGGACTTATCTAATGACAAAGTCTTGGGAAACTAAATAAAACTTGACCCATGCTAACATATTACAAAATTATCCCACGCAGAGGAGCATACATTCTGTGTACGCATAAAGAATTGTCGGGGGGCAAATTTTCCCTACTGAGCCATAAGTATTCAACTTTGTCATGGCGCGAGGTCATATATCTTCATGGTACATGACATTGACACCTATTTGAAATAGGTGGTCAACAAAGTCAAAAAAATTTGTCACTTGTCCCCTACCCTTTTTGGCATATACATTGACAACTTAGAAGATTGCTTGGAAAACATAGGTTGTGTTGGCCATACTCTCACTTGTATAGTCATCGATCTTTTTCTTTATGGTGATGATATCGTTCTTATGGCAAGGATTCCCCATGATATTGAAACCAACTAAGAATTCTCAAGGATTTTTGCTCCAATATGGGTATGATTGTTAATACTGATAAGACTAAGGTCATGATTATTAAATACAATAAGATCACTTGTGATACTTTCGTATATGACAACAACAACTTGAAGGAAGTGACTTCATAGAAATATATTGGAATTGATATTTACCGCAAGCTCAACTGGAATTATAGCATCAAGAAAAGGACTATTGGGGGAAGGAAATCTTATTATGGGCTTGAAAACAATTGTAAATCAACCGATCTTTGGATTTGGGACAAGAAGAAACTCCTCTTTAAGACTCTGGCTACACATGTTATTATTTATGGATGTGAAGTCTGGTGTTGTAGTATCTCTCATGAATCCCGGAGAAAGATAGAGAAAATACAAAAGAATTTTATAACCTATAATCTCAAAATTAAAGGAATACACCATATCCCATCCTCCTCTTAGAAACAAGCCTCTCCCCCATTGAGAGCACGTCTATGACTAGATACCTAATGTATAAGAACAAGTTAAACAAAATGAAAGACAAGAGGCTTACTAAAATTGCTTCAAAATTGAGTCGTAACCACCATAGACTCAAGCGAGGATGGCATAAATATGCCCAGTCTTGGCTAAACTATTGGGGAATCATGGAAGACACCATTTTGCATAATAAAGATACGATTAAAAATATCATCAAATCAAAATTTAAGGAGAAAATGTGGTGTAATAAAGAGTTAGAGGAAAAAAAATTAAGGTATGGTAAGGATGTAATCAACCCTAATCTATAAGATAAAAATTATATATATGTTTTGACAAGTGTAAAGAAAAAAATAAGCATCGCTAAGATAAGAACAAATTCTCACGAGCTCCATAGTGAAACTGGGCATTGGTCAATTCCTAAAACTCCCTAGGATGAAAGAGTGTGTCACCTTTGTGACATTAAGAAGGTTGAAGATGAAGATCATTTTCTCTTAGATTGTCCTGCCTATACCGAGATTAGATCTAATTTTCAAAATATTTGTCACACTACCAACCTTCCTAACCTCTTAACTCAACAAAACTATGGTGAACTTGGAAAGTTTCTCTTAATGTTTTTCGAGCACGGAAACAAAATTCTAAAGAATCGCAAGTAACCATGTACCCTATTAAGGTCTGATAGACCAATTTGGTCTTAGTGGACATTAATAATCCTCAACTTCATCTATTTACAACTTTGAATGACGTTGGTGCACAGGAACAATTTTTTTTAGATTTTTCACAAGAGCATTTAATGTACACTAACTTAGAAAATTGAGCGTTTAATGTACATCTTTTTTTAGATGGGTTGAATGCCTATGATGCACTTTGCTTCTCTAGGAGCTATCGAAAATGAATAGGTTGAGTCTTAAAAGGACAGAAAGTTGATTTATTTATTGTCCCAAGTCTATGTGAGTCTTATCCCTTTTGATTTGTTGGTCGAGCAACTGCAGGTCCATCAATATCACGGTGTATTCACAACAATAGAAATTTGTCGTCTTGTCAGTGCATTGAAAAAAGGACAGAAACACAGAAGGGAAACACATGCCACTAGAATTTTTTAAATTTTTGTTTTAACCCAGTTAGAAATAATATGAAAATTATCATCTCATGGTCATACCAAACTTTCCACCAACCAAATGTTAGATATTTTATTTTTAAATATATTTATATATTCGTCATATCAAACTTTCCATCAATCAAATGCTAGATAATTTATTTTTAAATATATTTATATATTTATTATTTTCAGTTTATAATACTTTTCTCACCCCAGATATATGCTTCTTTCTATGGATTTGTGTTTTTCTTCTCTGTGTCTTTTTAAGTTGTCATGTGCCACAAGGATTTATTGTTTCCCCCTTGTGTCGTTGGAAAGTGTCACATTCGACCACAAAGGCGTGGATGTCATGCTTCATGCCCTCCCAAAAGAATGAACGCTTAATCCTTTCATATATTTTTTGAAACCCAGAATGACCTACTATGGGGGCAAAGTGACATTCAAAACATTATAAAAAATATAAATTTTAAGAAACTAATAAAAAGTCAAAGTGTCTTTAACGCCTAACCAATTAAAATATAAATATGCATATAGGTATTCAAGAAGAACATCATATATAAGTCTTATATAATAGCTAAGACAAGAGACTATGCTAACCATTTACAATATAAATATGTATAGATATAATATATATATATATATATAGTCAAGAAGAACATCATATATAAGTATTATATAATACCTAAGACAAGAGACTATGCTAAACGACAAAAACCTACATCATCATTATTAGTATAATTATATAATAATAATAATCTAATTTTAAGGTCACGATCAAGCCAGACACCAAATTGGTGTATGAGACTCCTTGTTTATGGGACAAAGGACCCCCTCCCCACAGCGATTTGACTACTAAAGTCTACAGAGTTGTACATACCCTATCCCCCTCTAGATTTGAACTTGTGACCTCTTAGGAGGAAGAGGAAACACATGTTCTTAACCCTTAGACTCACTCAGAGTGTTAAAAATATAAATTAGATATATTATGGAAATTTGTAAGGGATGGTTATCAATGGAGAGCATAATAGCACTTCTGGATAACCCCTTAGATGGGCCATTTTCTTTTTTGAGGTGACTCCAATCTCCAATGACACCTAGGAATGTTTGAGAGGACTCAATGGGTTTAAAGGATTGATGGCGGATGCTCAGATTGTAATTGAAATTTGTTGCAGATTATTGTCATTGACACTTGTTGTAGGGATGGTCATCGATGGAGAGCATAATAGAACTTCCGGGTAACCCCTTTGATGGGCCATTTCCTTTGTTGAGGGAGAATCCAATCTTCAATGAAACCAAGGAATGTTTGAGAGGAATCAATGTGTTTGGATCGTTTGTCCTGGTCTACCTCTATTCTCTTAGTTTTCTCCTGAATTTCTTGGTCTTCAACAATTTGGGTTGTCTCTTTTTGTGGTTCCTCCTGAGTGGTATTGAGAGTTTAGAACTAGTTGCTTGTTTAGATTATAGTTTTTTTAGGCAGGGTATTTGATTTTCATGGATTGCATCGTTTGGTGTCCACTGCTACAAATCCTTATGCATCCTTTGTAGGGTTGGTCTTCCCTTGAGGTTGTTGTTTGTTGAGTACGAAGTCTCTAAATAAATATCCATGTTCATGACATTTTTTGCATCAAAATGGGATGTGCTCATACTCTAAGGACTGTAGCCATTCAGAATCTTGATAGCAAAGGCATATGGAATCTGGTAGGGCTTGAGAGACATTGAGGTAAGCACAAATTCTTACATGAGGTATATCTACCTTTTTGGTGACTTCTGAGGCTTTAACACTTTAAAAAAAGATCTCACTGTGTTTCCAATGTGTTCTATAATTTCCCCCTCCCAAAATTCTAGTGGTAAGGAATATAGCCTAATATAGACAGTGGAAACAGTGAAGTCTTCCTTGTCCGGGATGAACTCTTATGACCAAAGAGAGAGGAAAATTTTTGTAGAATTGAAAAAGTATGGTATGTTTTCAAATACTATGTCCTTGTCCTCCAAGATAGTCAATATGGTTGTAAAGAAGCCTTTATACCCAAATTTAAGCTCAATATCACCCTTCGTCGTCCAAAGAGTCTAGATCCACCATTCGAGGGCCTTCTATGATGGCCAGATGCCCATAATTTTTCCTATGATGATGTTGTCTTGCACTTATTACGATGTGGTCTTGCATTTATTGGATATATTTCCCTGTGGTTGGATGTGATCTCATATTCCAAGACTTCAGTTGTTTTCGGGATGCATCCTCCAGGTTGCTTTTGGCTGCTTCTTTCTTGATTCAGGTTGAGACCCATGGAGTTAGTTTCACCTTCCCTTTCTTTCCATGATCGTACATCTCCCTCTGTCACATCTATCATGCTTTATTTGCTAGACCCTAACGTATTATGGTTGGATCCCTCTGTCGCTTCTGACACATTGGGGTTTCTAGAACCTTGCAAGTTGTGAATAGTTCCCTGACGATGGCCGCCAGTCAGGGCCTCACTGTAGGAGGGAGAAATACTCCCTCTTGCAGCCGCCGCCATGGTAGAGATTGGGTATGACGTAGTTGTTTTCAGAACCCTAGTTTGTTTTCTCTCAAAACTTTTTAACTATTTGCTACTATGCATGTTACATAGATTTCATTTTTTATAATATAAACATTAATTAATAATAACATGATTTATGTAAAATTATTGTTTTAATAATAATTTATATAAATTATTAATCATGTTTAATTTCAAAAGTGGCATGTTGACCAACCTTACCTTATGCCTTGAAGATTCTAAGGTTTATATATATATATATTGTATTATTAATAATTATGATTCTAATTATTATTGAAAATTGTAATAATTATATATTTTTCTTCATTAATATGCTATTATATAACATATAGTAATAATATTAATAAATCATAACTTCACCTTCAAAAAGATCTTTCATACATATGTAAAGATCAATGAATAATACTTAAGTTAAATGGAAATGATGTGTCTATTAAAAGCAAAAGTGGAATAAAAATGATTTGTTCCGTAAGCTTTATAATCTAGTAACTTGTGAAAATTATATATATATATATATATATATATATATATATATATAAGTTTAATAAGTAAAAGTTGATTTGAGAGATAATAATTGTTATCATTATTATCAATTAAAAAAATATTTTTCATTTTTAAAGTCAATCCAAAATAATAATTATTATGTTTTTCTCTTCTTTTCAATATGAGCACTCTACCACCTTTTCCAAAAAATCACTCTGTTAGGGGGATACCCCCCAAAATCACCCTGGAGATCATTTATGATAATATGGAATCATTAGAAAAAAGGAGAGAAGAGAGAGATGCCAAAATCCAAATAGAGTTAGAATCAATAGAAAAAAGGAGTGAAGAAAGAGACTTAAAATTCCAAATAGAGCTAGAGGCATTGCTTGATAAAAAAAATTAGAATCTTCAAAGATACCATTCAAAATCAAATAGAGGATAGATTCTTAGGGTTCAAGAGTGAATTGCAAACAATGAAGGATAGGATTCAAGAAATTGAAAAACATAAACAATCAACCCAAGAAGGAGAGGCTAAAAAAAATCACAACTTGAGAGACAAGATTAAAGAGCTAGAAGAAAAACTAACCAATTGGATATCAAACCCATCAAAGAGGAAATGAATAAGCTAATCGAAAACGTAATAAGAGAGCCTTGAACCTCATAATTTTTGATATAAAAGAACAACAAAAGGACGATACGCCAGCAATAGTAAAAGAAGAATTAAATAATAAATCACAAATTGATACAACACCCCATAGAAGCAAAGAAGCTAGGAAAAATAATTGATCACAAATATAGGTTTATCTGTGTCAAAGTAAGTTGTAATGACCATAAATATAACATACTCAGTAAATCTTTGAGCTTAAAAGGGTCGGAGATATTTAAAAATGAAGACCGCATTCCCGGAGACCAAACTGAATTAAGGAAGGAAGTTCAAAATGTAAAAGAAGCCAGGAAAGAAGGAAAATGGAAAATAATTAGAAATCAAAAACCTATTGTTAGGGATAGAGACGAGAAGGATAATAATAATAAACAGGAATTTGGGACACTCGGGATCCTTTTTTGGAACTGTTGTGGCTTTCCATGGCGCAAAGGTCCTATGATAAGTTGGATCACGAGTGATATTGATATTATATGTCTAGTTGAAACTTGGGATCGTGGAGAGTCTAATGTCCCTAACATAAAAGGATTTGTCTTGTGGTCGACATGGAATAAAAAGTCCCATCGTAGAGGGATAGGAGGCATAGCTTGTTATATTAGAAAGAGCATTTATCCTCACATTCAACTTCATAAGATCGACCCTCTCAATCAATAAATTTGGATAGAAGATGTATATAGAAATTTGCTATTTTTCACGTAATAATTCTACTTTTTTTTAAGAAAAACAATCTAGATAGCAATTGTCCCTATAATAATTTAGAACAAGATATTTATAGTTTGAAAAATGAAGGTAATATCCTCCTGCTAGGAGACTTTAATGTTAGTACTAAAACTAAACAAGCTACTCTTTTAAGCATTGATTCCAACCAAAATACTTAATGGCTAGATGAGGACCTTGTTTTATCTAATAGCTTCAAAAGAATATCTTAAGACCTAATTGAGAATTTTTTTGGTACTTAGTTGGTCAAGTTTTGCAGCTCTCAAGACCTAATAATTTGCAATGGAGTAATGAAGTGGCCAAACTCCAACCAGATGGCTCGTATTCATGGGCTAGGTAGTAGTGTCGTAGATAAAGTGATATATGATATCCCCGTTTCCAACCAAATAGCAAACTTTTTACCTTTCAAATGACCATGAACCCGACTCTGATCATAAACATTTAACCCTAACTCTAAACTTTGCCATGCATAGAAGTGCAATTGAAGAGAATTCTAATAATCAAAGGAAATTGCACTTTGACAAAAGTAAAGTTGACATTTTATTAAAGCATTTAAATAGTAAATTACATCTCCTAACTTATAAGGACAACATTGAATAACTCAATCGTAATTTTACAACTACCCTTTCCACTTCTATTAACAAGTTCTCTTTCGAGGTGTCATGTAAAAAGAATAATAGAATGACCTGTTGATATGTTTCTTATACAACTAACAGTTACAGTTCTTCTTTATTAATACAATCATTTAGTACATTAGTTGCATATATAAGATCACTAAAAGAGAGCCAATCGCAGAAACAAGAGAGACACAAAGATTATCCTGGGAGACCCTCTAAGGGAAGAAAACCTAGCAAACTTCCTCAATATAGATTAGCCAACCAAGAACAATGCTTCTCTCCAAGAGAGAACTAACAAAGCAAAAGATCCTCCCCTACTCCTTCACTAGGAAAGAGTAGCGCACCACTTGACCAAGATGTATCCCAGAGATAGACCAAGAACCCTCCTTGAAGCCACACCTTGCTACAGTAGCTTCTCCTCCAAGACTTGCACACTTTTCCTCTTGTTGCAGAGATCATGAGTGAGTGAAAAAGTGAGGCACTAGCCTCCCTTATAAATAGTAATCTGGCCTCCTTAACTTAGGTTTGGGCCAACCTGTCAATTTACCCTCTTAAATTACATTTTATTGTCAAGGCACAATAAGGTCGACTTTCACAAAGGCACAATAGGGCCTAATTAAGAAATATAATATAATAATATTCTTTAGGGTTTGTCTTGGTCAAATACAATAAGGATATCTTACGAAGCTACTCAATCTTCAACACTCCCTCATAGAATGGAAGGTATTTTTCTTGTCATCGTCATCATCACTGCTTTTGCGCTTATACATACTTGGTCATCCTCTTGTTTTCAATTACGGATCTATATATCATAGGAAGTTTTGTACTTTCACCAAAATAATGTACCATCCTACATTGGGGTTACCAACCTGCACTAGGGTAGCATACTAACCTATGTTGGGGTCCAACCTGCACTGGGGTAGTGTAATAACTTGTGTTGGGGTTACCAACCTGGATTGGGGTAGTGTACCAGCCTACGTTGGGGTTACCAGTTGGGGTAGCGTACCAGCCTACGTTGGGGTTACCAACCTGCGATGGGGTAGCGTACCATCTTGGGTTGGGGTTACCAACTTGCGTTGGGGTATTGTACCAGTCTGTGTTGGGGTAGCATACCAGCCTATGTTAGCGTTACCAACCTACGTTGGGGTAGTATACCATCCTACGTTGGGGTTACCAACCTGCGTTGGGGTAGTGTACCATCCTGCGTTGGGGTAGCTAATCACTTCCCTCTACTGGGGATTGCATCACCTCCCTCTATTGGGGAACACATCACTTCCTGCTACTAGAGAACACATCACTTCCTGCTATTTTAGAACACATCACTCCCCACTTCTACTGAAGTATTTTTGGATCACTCCAAGATTGTCTCTGAAAAACTCGAACTTAACTCTGGACAGGGGCTTGGTCAACACATTTGCTACTTGTTCGTCGATGGCAATATACTGGAGTCTTATTCTCTCTTCTGTATCATCTCTCGGATATAATGGTACTTGATCTCAATATGATTGGACTTGTCATGACACATTGGGTTCACTGACAACTTTATGCAACTTTGGTTGTCATAAAAGATACAAGTTTCCTCCAACTCGAGATCAAACAATTATGCATTCAACTTTCGAAGCCATAATATGACTCACCACAAGTTTTCCATGCTACCACTTAATATGCCTCTGCGAAACTAAGTTCCATATAGGTCTTCTTCTCACTAAGTCATGAGATCACAGTTGATCCCATACTAAAGAAATATCTAGATGTAATTTTCCAGTCTGTGACAATACCTAGCCAATCTAAATCTGCAATCTTATCTCACACTCTGAGATATATCTGGGTTCATAATCGATTTCACCCTTTACGTACCTCATCACATGTTTTTCCAAAATAACATGAACATTTCTTTCACTGCAAAGCATATATTTTTCCTCGTGTTCTTAAATTATATAAACGAACCAAATTTTCACATCACATTGTACCAAAATGGTACACTTGCTCAGCTACAACTCAATCTGCACAATCGTGTGCTATCTTTATGTGATTTTTGCAAAGCACTATCTGTCTCACTGCTTGAGAGTATGTCCTATGCTCTCTTTGCAATTTTTCCTTCTAGAACTGGGACTTTGCACCTGCAACTGCTCTTTCTAAAGATGAGAGTGACTACTCCATTCTCACTGTAGTTTTTGAACTCTGAGAGTAGCTCATCTATTCTATCATGGCAATAGATTCATCTAAAACTTAGAGTGGCTCAATAACTGACATTGAGGGTAGCTTATCCTCTTTCTCTGGAGGTAACTCAATCTTTTATTGTATTCATGTCTCCATGGCCCGACTCATGTACTGCATCAACTGGAGATAACTCAATCTTAAATAAAGGGATTGCCATACCTACTCCCTCTGAATCTCATACTGTATCGGCTTCTTTTAATGAATCTTGTTTTTTCTATATATACCTCTTTTGATTACTGGAGAAATTATCTCGTCATAGTATTCTCCCTCTTGTTGGGAGAATCCTCTGGACACAAATCAGGCTTTGTACATATCTATGAATGGTCCTAGGGAGGTTACTCCTCTTTAATGGACCGTGAGGGTTGACTCCCTCTGAACTCTAGCTCCTTTTGAGTTGGTACTTGGTGGGGTTTCCTACCTCACCACTGGTGGAGCCATTTTCTCCTCATGATATGGCTCGTCAATGCTATATGGATTTTTATCCTGCAAAGTGTCACAAGACCATACTAGTTTCTTCCTCGCTACTACAATGATTCTGCATAGGCCCTTTTGGCTCTACTAACTCTTCCTGATGACCTGAACAATGATCAACTGCACTAGAGGGCTTTGTTCTGTCATCTTGGGAGCCTTTTTCTCCTCATGGTCTATATTCATATGAGATGTTGTGTATCTAGTAAAAGTAGCTTCTTCTTCTTCTTTGGTACATGCATGTATACGGTCATGTATACAACTTAGATAGTATGCTCCATGTCGCATCTAATATGTTTCCTCCTGCAACCATCACTATAGCTCCCTCAGAGTTATCACCTTTGAGCTACCTGGAACAATAAAAACAAAGGATAAATAGTGGAAAATAATAATACTCTTTATAATAATAATAATAAAAATAGTGAGAACAATCGTCACAGTAGCTCCTTCAGAGCTATCACTTGTGACATGCCTGAAACAAGGGTCAAAAGTAAGAAATACAATAATAAGAAATGAGAGCAACACTCTTCTAGTGTTGTGATCAATCATTCCTCCATGGTAACCTGGAAACAAAATAGGAAGTTTCTCCTAGAGGAGGTGTTAGTTATATTTAGTAAATAACTACAATCAGCATTTATCTCAATAGTGCTCAAATGATACAAAGTATTCAATAATAAAACTTTTCAAAAATTGTTATCACAACTATAGTGTTTAGAAGTTATCAAACTTGATATGTTTAAATTTGAATCTTATCAATTTAATCAATCAAACCTGGAACCTAGAGTCTTGTCCTCAAGAATGAGTGTGTTGTTTTTCTTTTGAGTCTCCTTCACTCAAGATGACAAGTATTTTCTTCAACCTCTCCTTTGTACTAAGATAATATGCTTTCTTGACAGAAATCTAAGTTAGAGAATAAACTCTATAATCTCAATCTTAATCAATCTAATACTTTGACTTTAATGTTGACCAATGATTAGTGTGATAGTCATAACTTCAAAAAATAAAAAATACAACCTAGATGTTCATAAGATCACAATAATTCCATAACAAATAGAGGCATATCAAATTAATCAAACCCGGGGTGCATTGCTCCTCTAAATGTGTTGGATCTGAGATTCTTCTAGATATATGATTGTTGTTTAGACAAAAGACCATTTCTCTTGCAAATACCTTTTAGAATAATGATACAATTTAAACATATGTAAGTACATACCTCTGACAATATCAACAGGTAGTGCCACCATATAGCAACAGCGGAAAGCAATAACGAAGCTTTAAACACTTCAAAGGTGTTGCAACTTGTAATCTAAAGGTAGCTGGAAATTTTCTAGGGTAAGGCGCACTAGGACAATAAAAATCGGTCCCAACACTTCACAAAAACCAACTGGTGATGGCACTACAACTTGTGTTGCAACTAGCATGAAGGAACTGGCACTACAACTGCAATTGATACTGCAACTACAACTAATATTGTAACTGATACTGCAACTAAAATTAGCACTGCCACTGCAACTACAACTACAACTTAGGGTTTTATGAGGAAACCCTAATTTATCAAACTTCAAATTTCATAATTTTGATCCAGGGAAGTGATGTGCCTTGCTTGGGAAAGTTCCTAGGTGATCTTAATTTCAAAAACGTCCTCCAACAAAGGTAAAAACGGTACTCTTAGGTTTGTGCAGAAACCCTAATTTTGTAGCTACAACACTGAAAAATAAATTTTGGAGAGGGTGCATTGAGGCTAGTCGCTTCTTATAAACTGTGAGTTGGTCTCTTTTAGGCATGCTATGATACCATGTTTATATTTTTGTTATACTTCTAACAGTTACAGGTTCTTCTTTATTAATACAATCATTTAGTACATTAATTGCATATATAAGATCATTGAAACAGAGGCAATCACAGAAAAAAGAGAGACACAAAGATTATCCTAGAAAACCCTTTAGGGAAAGAAAACCCAACAAACTTCCTCAATATAGATTAGCCAACCAAGAACAATTATTCTCTCCAAGAGAAAACTAACAAAGCAGAAGATCCTCCTCTACTCCTTCACTAGAAAAGAGTAGCGCACCACTTGACCAAGATGTATCCCAGAGGTAGATCAAGAACCCTCCTTGGCATCACACCTTGCTGCAGTAGCTTCTCCTCCAAGACTTGCACACTTTTCCTCTTGTTGCAGATCTCATGAGTGAGTGAACAAGTGAGGTACTAGCCTCCCTTATAAATAGTAGTATGGCCACCTTAAATTAGGTATGGGTCGACCTGTCAATTTACCCTCTTAAATTACATTTTATTGTTAAATCACAATAGGGCCGACTTTTACAAAGGCACAATAGGGCCGACTTTTACAAAGGCACAATAGGGCTTAATTAACAAATATAATATAATAATACTTTTTAGGGTTTGTCTTGGTCAAATCAAATAAGGATATCTTCTGAAGCTACTCAATCTTCCACACAATGAACCCTTGGTATGATACAAAATGTAAAATTGCTAGGAAAGTCAATAGAGATGCTTATAATGAGTCCTTAAAACTCGATAAAATCAATACGTACAACTCCCTAATTAAAAGGAAAAAAAGGGTATTATATCAATAAAAGGAAAGAGAAGATTTCACAACTATCTAAGTTTTGGAGCCAAATTCTTAACCGCAATACTAAAGAAAATAATATGATTCCCTTAAGGGACTAGAATTCCTACCTTAAAAGTCTTTACGAGTTCCCTAATGTCATGGACACCATTCCTATTGTCCCTACAGAGGATGAAGTTTTTTCTTTAGATGACATAGAGTTCGAGATTAAGCGGCTTGCAAATGGGAAAGCTAAGGACATTGAAGGCTAGAAGAAATTTTTAAAATCGGAGGGCCTATCATTATCACTCACATACACAAGATATTCAATTTAGCAGTCAAGAAAGGCTTCCCTAAACCCTGGACGCAAAGCCTCATTGTTCCTATTTTTAAAAAAGGGGATAGAAACATTCCCTCTAATTATAGGACCATTATGATTAGCCCGATTTTATCCAAGCGTTACAGAATTATTTTGGAAAAGAAGATTAGTCTTTGGCTAGAAATTCACGGTAAAAGAGCTGAAGGCCCAACCAGGTTTAGGAGATATCATTCAACTGTGGACCATCTTGTTACCTTTAGGATCATTGCAAAAGAGTTCAGCAATACTAAAACCAATTTTTTTTGTAGTTTTGTTGACTTCATAAAATCTTTTGATATGGTTCCTAGGAAAAACATTTTGAATAGGTTGGAAGAGATAAAAGTGCCTCTCAAGTTGAGGGTTTTTGCAATAAGGATGTATGAGAACATTATTGCAGATTTTAAAAACACTTAGGGCTAGTCGAAAGCGATTAACTGCAATATTGGAGACTATTGTCATCCTGATACACACCTACAAATGTGGAGAAGTCTCTAACCCACTTGGTGTGTCCTTGGAGGAAAAAACCTAAATCCAGACCCACTGTCACCTAAATCTGGACTCCTTCCATCTAGTCTCACTCCTAGTGAAGCCAAGGGGGGTAGACCCTATTAAACTATGTGAAGAATTTATTAGTTCTAGGAGTTAATTGATTTGTTGATTATTATTACCCTACCCAATGACAAGCAACCAATGCAATATGCAATCTTTCAATGACAAGAAAACCTTTGTTTTATTAAACAACAATTAGACCAGTGCCTAAAGATTATCAAACTCCACTTATTTCAATATACACAAAAGAAAGATAAGTTTACAAGAATAAAACAAATTAAGAACTATCTATACAATGAATTAAAAAATAACTTTATACAATTAGTTTAAAAAAAATAAAGAATGCTTATAAATGAATAAATGTGAATATTTACACATGAAAAATAACTTGCACAAAATAAATAGAATGTAAATACTTGAAAATAAATTGGAAGAAAATGTAAATGGTGTGAAAGTGTTTAGGTTGCTTTTAGTTAATTTTAAATTTCTCTTTAGCTTAGTGGTTTAGATGTGAAAGGTTGCAAACCTAAGCTATGTGACTACCCCAAGTCCTTATCTCTTATCCAAGAGGAAATGTTGGGTGCTCAATAAGAAGAACAACAAGGTTCTCCCCTGGATCCGCAAGTCAAGTCCAAAGTCCTTGGGCGCTCAACAAGGAGGACACTTAGTACCGTGAAACTGCCATCGACTTCAACCCCTTCTTGCTTCCACACGTCATCTTATTTTAGTGGCCAAACAATAATGGAAAATGAGTGCCTAATTAAACTATCCACTCAATCCTTTGTCATTTGTTGTTATCCAAGGTCCAGGGAGTGGCAAGGGGAGGGAATATGGGTAAATGCAGGGTAAATTTTATTTACTTTGCAAAATAAAAGGAAACTTTAAACACTAGCCACCACAATTTTGCAGGATGGCATAGCCACTCACATGCAAGGTGTCGGCAAACAAAAATTACTTAAAATAAATAACTTAAACAAATTAACCACACTACTTTGGCACAAGGTGGACGACAAAGCCTTCCAATTTTGTGGCAAAGGTGGACAACATTAACTAAAGAAAAAATCAAAAAAATATTTCTAATCCTAGCCGGCACGATTTTGCAAGGATGGCAGAGCCAAGCGCAATGCAAGCTATGGGAAAACAATTAAAATTAGTTTAAAGATTTTAATTATGGAAATAAATAAAAAGTGCAAGCCCAAGAGACTCTTTTGGGTTGCTTACAATGACTTTAGAAAGTGAGATAGAGAGAGGGGCTTTGCAACCAAATCTTGTATATGTTTTATTGAGCTTTTAGTGGCCAATTTTGGGCAGCACCTCCATTTTTAATGGTGAAAATATACACAAAACAACAAACAAAGCTTGCTGGAAAATGCTAAAAATCACCCAAATATGTTAGTTTTGAGTTTTACAGAAAAAAAATTGAACATGAAAATTGTTTTTTTAGTAATATTTAAGTGATTATATATGTAGAAAATAAGTAAATAGAAGGCTGAAAATTGAACATAAAACTATACGAAGCAAATTGAAGTCTTTGGAGTTCCTCCTCCAAGATTTGGCAACTTGCAAATCTACAAACCCTAGCTACACAATGAGGCAAGAAGGTGAGATCTTTTAAATGTCCTACAAAATACTTTGCAAACACTAATAAAATCAAATCACATAAACTTATAGCAATACTACTACAGATCTATCCCTAGCAAAATACTTTGCTTAGGGTTCTTCAAGTAAAACAATGTGAAGCAAAATAAACAAAACTTTGCAATATTACCTCACTAAGAGAAAATACCATACAAAAGTAACCAAAAGCACCTAGAATGCACCAAGAACACCAGGATAACACCAAGATATCCTCCAAAGCTTCACTTTATTGATCCAAGAAAGGTTACCAAATGGCACCAAAATTACAACAGAAAAATGGGAGAGAATGAGAGTGTGGGGAAAGATTTTGGCATAATAGAGTTGTTGTGAAAATTGATGTCAAAATGAGGAGAGAGGAGAGACCCCTCTTGGATGAGTTACAAGTGTCACCCATCCAAGAGAGAGAGAACAAGTCAAGGAGGGAGCACTTTTAGGGTTTAGGTAGTGAGTTAGGGTTTGAGGGGTGAGGTGTGAAGGGGGGAAATCGCTTTACTCTTTTTCAAACATGAGGTTAGGCTATAGGAAGGGCACACTTAGGGTTTTAGGCACTTTTTCACTTTAATTTTTACTTTCCCATAAGTTCATGAGGAAGGGGGGCAAACTTTTCACTAAGGAGACTCACTTTTGGTTGTTGACTTGGCATGGGGGGATTTCTAAGTGTATTGTCACTCTTTCAACTTAGGAAATACATTAGAAATAATTTCCCCACTCTCTCTCTCATGACTTTAACATTTTTACCTTTTTTGGTTTTTTTTACCTTAGCCAATTATTTGTTGACTTTTGACGGACTTGAACTCCTCATGGACAATGACCTAGAAAAACTTGTCCAAATGTGTTGAAACTTGGTCCAAAGGTATAGGGGGTCATAATCCATTTTATTTGAGTATTCACACCCCTATCCAAAATCCAAAAGGACCAAATGTTTACATTTTTCATCAAAATTAATTAAAATTTTCAATTTACAGAAAAATTTAATTATTAAAAAATCTTATCAAAACTTAACGAAATTTCGCAAGACTCCAGGATATGTATAGAATGGTAATTTAAAACATATTTAGACCTTAGTCACCCACTAGGCGCTATCATTAGAACGTCTTTCACCACTTTGAAGGATTATTGAATGAAACACTCAAGACTAATTAATATCGTTGAAAAGAAAGATTAATTCCCCGAGGAAAAAAAAACACTCGATGAAAGGACTTCCCAAATTACAAAGTCCTAGGAAACTAAATAAAACTTGACCCATGATAACATATTACAAAATTATCCTACGCAAAGGAGTGGACATTCTGTTTACACAAAAAGAAGTATCGGGGGGGCAAAATTTCCCTGCTAAGCCATAAGTCTTCAACTTTGTCATGGCGTGAGGTCATATATTTTTATGGTACATGAAGTTGAAACCTAGTTGAAATGGGGACGTGTGCTCGATCTTTGGGAAGGAGAGCATGCAAGAACCTCAGAATCTACAAAACAAAGTTCTCACCAATAAATAAATAATAATAAAATAAATGATATGATATTGACAATACTCAAATAAATGAAATGATTATTCAATGAACTATATAGATAAATGAAATAATGACAAAATTGAAAGATTCAAAAGAAGAAAGGTTAGAGATACGTCACAGAAGGTGCCCATTTGGACACCAAATGGTTGTGTTTGAAAATCATTTCAAGGTGGAGCCTTTTCAAGGGCATATCTAACTTTATGTCGTCCAATTGGCTGAGATGAGTTGTCAGAATATTTATATACTTTACCTTATTTTCCGATGTTCTAATGTGAACCATTTTTCCTAGTTCTCAACCACTTGATAGAATCTTCCTTGAACCCTTTTTAATGAAGTTGCATTGGTGCCAAGCGAAAAGATTTAAAGTCTGTTGACTTTAAATCTTATTTGAAAGGCTTGGAATAATTTTCCATAGGGATGATATGTTGACTATTATTATCATTAGTCACTTCCTTATTATCCCTACAAACCTCTACCAGGTTTGTTGCACTTTTTCTTTTTTTTCTTTTTATTATTTTTATGCTCGTCTTGTTTGTTGAAAACATAATCTTCGTCAAAATAAGTGTCCCCAATTTCTAAGACATATGGAATACACGGCCCAAAAATGCTATCCAACTCTTCCTTATATCTGACCAATTAATCTGAATGTTGGTGAAGTGATGTTGATGATGCAGTCCCAAATGATAAATCCAACTCGATTCCAGATTCTGAAGGAGTCACATCAATATCCCTTTCACTTGGAGCTTATTCAAGAAAAATACCATCAAAAGAATCCATGGCATCCCAAAAATTACAAACACTTGAGAGTTCATCCTTAAGTTTCTCCTTGACATGTGCTATAAAATTAAATGGTATCTCATAACATCCCATCTCTAGTTCACGATGTCGAGATTTGGGTACCTTGGAAAGTGGTCCCCTTGTGTTTGTGAGTCTCTAAACACAAAGGGGGAGACTATTACCCTCATTACTTTACTTTATGATTCTAATTTCACTTTGACTTAGGAGATGTAAGTCAAAAGTGAAATATGTCACTTAAGTCAAAAAGTGACTATTAATTCACTTTGTGGGTGAATTGAGGGACATAAAGAGAAATAAGGAAACTAATTCAAAGTGGGTTTTGAGTTGAGATTATTTTTGGAAGATCTCAACCTTTGATTAGAAATGGGATGGGATTATCTCATCCATCCATTTCTAGGTTTACTAATGATTTCTATAAGGAGGGCACATAGGGCATTGTTAATGTTTTGCAGCTATAGGAGACATCCTCCAGCCTACAACCTGTGAGATGTGGAAATTAGCAGCAATGTGAAGTCTTACTCTCAGCTTACAAACCTAAGAGAAAGCCCCTAATAAAGGGTTTGTGGTTCTAGCCTAAGACAAAGGCTAGGAATGTATATGGCCTCCTCCATGACATGAGAGAGAAGAACTCCAGATGATTAACAGATGTAAGAGCGATCTGTTGAGTTAGAGAAATCCTGAAAAGCGTTGGGCACATCATCATGAGAATAAGAACAAAGATGATGTGATGGCCTCCTCTGAACAACAGCAGAGTTGATGTGAAGACTCCAAATGATCCTCATGTCGGTAGCAGCAGGAAAGCAGATTTGTAGAGAAGACATGACTATGGTTGAGCATAAGTGCACGTGTGAGGACCTAGCTCATCTGCGTAATGCAGTGACTCGGGTCTATGACATCCCTATAGATGAGAACTAGAGGGTGTATCAGATCCTTTGCTATATATTGTTCAAGAGTCGGACCTACTTGTAACCCTAGTTATTGTGTAAAGGGTACAAGTCGGCCCTATCTTATTGTGTCTAAAGATAAACTACAAAAGATAATTAATATTAATATTAATATTAATTATTATAATAATAAATAAATGAATATGTCCAAGTGAGGTCGGCCCTATTGTGTCAATCGACACTTTAGTTAACAAGACAAAGTCTAATATAAGTAAGATGAAATCTTTCATTTGTAGACACACACACACTTGTGAGTTTTGTAAATTTCAGCAAGTACACTTCTTGGTCAAAGTTCCACACCTCTCTTGGGCGCTAGGGTTTCTAGGGTTTTGTGCACCCTCGTGTCCTAGGATATTCTTGGTGGTAAAAGGTCTTTCTCTTGAAGAATATAGCAAAGGATTTGGCTAGGTTTTTCTCCCTTGTTTGAGAAGGGTTTCCCAGGATATATCTTGTGTTCTTGTGCATGGTGATTCTTCTTGTGATCTTGATTGTTGCAACATTTATGGTTATGGCTATTTGATAAAATGGAATGAACTTCATACTTAACCTAAATGATATGAAAAAATAGCATAGTATCAGAGCATAGGTTTTGAACGAACCTGTTGCGCAAGTATTCTCCAAAAGAAAAAGGGAAAATGTCATTATTGTCGTACATGAAAATTAGGGTTTTTCATTGAAGAAGATTTTCAGCCTCAAAACCTTCTAGAAAAGTGCGCCCTAAGACAAGGAACTTTTTGGCACCTTCTGCGCACTGTTTTAGTGAGTAGAGCTCCTGAAAAGTGAAACCCTAGTTTTCACAAAGTACCAAAAGTACCAGAAAACCAGAAGTACCACAAAACCAGAAGTATTGAAAAACTAGAAGCACCAATCCAGAAATTCGTTGGTCACGTTTGAGGAGGTAAAATTTGGATTTTTCAGAACTCTGACTGCACCATCTTACTCGCCTCAACTCAATGCATCTATCCCCTAAATCAGAATTTCAAAATTTGAAGTTTGAAACATTAGGGTTTCCTCATAAAACCCTAAAGTTGCAGTCGCAGTTGCAATTTCAAAATCAGTTGCAGTATCAGTTGTTGCACCAGTTGCAGTCACCCTTGAAGTCTTTTAAGAGTTGGTAAAATATTACCGCTGCTACTAGATGGTGTCACTACCTGCAAATGCTATCAAAGGTATGTACTCACATATTTTTAAATTGTTAAGCTTTAAAGGGTATTTGCAGGAGAAGGGATCTCTTTCCATATATCCAGAAGGATCTCAAGATCCAACACATTCAGAAGAATAATGCAACCGAGGTTTGATTATTCTAATAAGCATCTACTTGTTACAACATTATTTTGATCTAGATTGAATGTTGAAGCTATGACCATCATACTAACCTTTGGTCAAAATTAAAGTCAATATATTAGATGGATTAAAGTTGAGATCATAAAGTGTGTTCTCTAACCCAACCTTCTGTCAAGATAGAATATTGTTCTAGTACAAAAGACAGGTTGAAGAAAGCACTTGTTATCTTGAGTGAAGGAAACTTGGAAGAAAAAAACACACTGGAAGACTCCAGGTTTGATTGTTGTAATTGTCATTCCTCTAAACTTATATTTCTAAAGTTTTCTACATTACAAGTAAGGCGTCGTAGCTGTGTTAACAATCCTTAAATTGTTTTGATTCTAGAGATGTACTCGTTATTCTCCTTTAGGATATATTCATGTTTTGGTTCCTCTTGTTTTCTTGTTCCAGACAGGTCAAGAACAAAGGAAGATGCTTATCCCTCAAAGGGAGTCACACTGACTTAGACGGAGTCAAAACTATTTGAGAAAGAGGGAGAATAGAACCATCCTTGAGACAATCAATGCAATAATTCATGATCAGAATATTTCTATGATTTCATGGGCAGAAGCATGCATGACGTAGTATATGTTCATAACAAGAGTCTTCACCAGAATAGAATCCTTCACCAGAGTAAAGCCTGAGATTGAACACTTCAGGTTATTTGGGTGCCCAATGTATTTCCATGTACCCAAAGAGAAGAAGTCTAAGCTAGATCCTTTAGAAAGAAAGGATACAGTGAATCTTCAAAGACATTCCAGATCGACATACCTGGTCAAAGATAGATTGAGACAAGCAGAAATGTTGTCCTTGTAGAAGAGATAATCCTTAAAAGATCTAGAGAATCTTAGATGGAGATTGATAGTAAGACTATACCTTATCCCCCTTTAGCAATTCAGAGGGAGAAAGACATTATTCCAGTTGATCTAGTTGCTCCAGTTGATATGTTTAGAGATATTGCAGAAGGGAATAAAAGACCTACCTAAACTCATTATGCTAGAGGCAGAGAAACATACAATATTCTCAAGGCACATTCCGAGAAAGCAAAAAAAGATTCTTTGAGCTATCCTCCAGTCATGAGCCACTTCATTGATGATAAGACTCCATGTCTTAGAAAAACAAGAAGAGAACCAATATGGCAAGATGCCATAACAGAAGGATACGAGTATGTCCTAAAAGAATGATGCATAAAATATTATTCAGGGACCAGAAAGGAAAGTTTGTCATAACTTCCAAGTGGATCTATAAAATCTAGCATGAAGTTGATGGAAGTATAAAGAAATACAAAACAAGATCCATAGACAGAGGTTTCTCATAAACAGAGGGAGTTGTTCATGATAATATACTTGACCCAATGAACCGATTCACTTCCATCTGTACTGCCATCCATGAGTTGGTATCTATATCAGATAGATAGGTTCTAGATGAGTTTGGATTTAAGGAAAGAATGTTATTGATCAAAACCTATACAGTGTTGATGACTAGAACCTGATCCTGATGACTTATTCAAAAAGCCTTGTTGTTGAAAACAAGCAAACAATGACTTCTGACTTTCATAAAAGATCTGAGTATGAAACACTACTTCTTGGGACAAGAAGTATGATAGAGGACTGATGAATTTTTTTTTGAAATATGTACAGTAAAAATATTAAAGAAGTATAACAGAATGCAAATCCACTGTGATGAATTTAAAGAAGAAGATTGATGATGATTCAAACGAGACTAATCAATAGTTGATTGGATCACCGATGTATCCAGTTAACACTGAACCAGATTCATGCCATGTAGTGAATGTGATGAGTCAACCAAGACAAGACTCACAAGAAAAAAAAAAAAACATGTATTAAGACATAGTTGGATATGATCCGAGTTATGCCTCCAGTGTGAACATGAGTTTGCAGAATATACCAATTCAGATTGAGAAAAAAGTACAATGGACCAGAAGAGCACATCCAGTTGATGTTCTACCTTGAAGTCTTCCAGGGTTTCCTGACACAGCAAGAAACAAAACTATGTGGCCTTGAATGCACCAGAGACAGAGTATATGCGAAGCAATGTGGCTTCACAAACTTCCGACATATTTACTTGATCATGAGATGGATCCTATGATGACAACTAAGAGCCGTGTGATTCCAGTGTTTCCTGATGGTTCAAAACACGATGAGATGAAATACCTTCATATCAGAGATATGATACAAAATAAAGATGGTACGCTTGCAGTACCTTCCTAGACCTAAGAAGACTACAAACATTTACTTGGTGAAGAACTCCTTCCTAGATTAAGAGGGAGTATGGATGACCTTAGCCAAAAACAAAACTCAGAGTACATCGGTATGAGACTTGGCTTGATGGAGAATGCCTCCCTAGCTGAGAGGGAGTGATCATGTTTTGCAGCTATAGGAGACATCCTCCAGCCTACAACCTGTGAGATGTAGAATATAGTAGCAATGTGAAGTCTTACTCTCATCTTACAAACCTGAGAGAAATCCCCTAATAAAGGGTTCGTGGTTCCATCCTGAGACAATGGCTAGGAATGTATATGGCCTCCTCCATGACGTCAGAGAGAAGAACTCCAGATGATTAACTGATGTAAGAGCGATCTGTTGAGTTAGAGAAATATTGAAAAGCGTTGGGCACATCATCATGAGAATAAGAACAAAGATGATAACATGGCCTCCTCTGAACAGTAGCAAAGTTGATGTGAAGACTCCAGATGATCCTCTTGTCAGTAGCAGCAGGAAAGTAGATATGTAGAGCAGGCGTGACTATGGCTGATCATAAGTGCACGTGTGAGGACCTAGCTCATCTGTTTAATGCAGTGAATCAGGTCTATGACATCCCTATGGATGTGGCCCCTAGTGGATGAGCACTAGAGGGTGTATCATCTCCTTTGCTATATAGTGTTCAAGAGTCAAACCTACCTGTAACCCTAGTTATTGTGTAAAGGGTACAGGTCGGCCCTATCTTATTGTGTCTAAAGATAAACTGCGAAAGATAATTAATATTAATATTAATTATTATAATAATAAATAAATGAATATGTCAAGTGAGGTCCACCCTATTGTGTCAATAGACACTTTAGTTAGCAGGACAAAGTCTAATATAAGTAAGATGAAATCTTTCATTTGTAGACACACACACACTTGTGAGTTTTGGAAATTTCAACATGTACACTTCTTGGTCAAAGTTGTGCACCTCTCTTGGGCGCTAGGGTTTCTAGGGTTTTGTGCACCCTCTTGTGTGCTAGGATATTCTGTAGGTTTTAAACCTGCGAAGTAAAGCAATGCATATAGATTCTTAAGCAATACAAAAATTAATCAATGGCTCATACACAGAGTACACAAAGATTTTATACTGGAAACCCTCAACCGGGAAAACCTTTCTTATATTCATTATATCGAATTTCACCATTAACCATACAATATATACAATGTTTTAGGTATTCTGTAGATACCAAAACCCTAATCCCTTAATACGGGATTAATTTATAAATCCACTAAAAATAGCAAAAACCGCCCAAAAAAAAAAATCGGGGTGTTGCCCTAGGCTACAGCCCGTTGTCGAACGTTGTGCGTAACCAGGGGGGGCATACATCGTATCTGACACGCCCACACACACACATGCAAAGAATATAACACATATACCCAACATTTTCCCACTTGTTGTTTTCTTTGCATCCAGGGGCCCAGGGGATTATATAGTCAACAATCCAGGGCAGCAATGCCCATTGTTTCTCTACACCAGGAGAACTTTTCTATGCTCACAGACTTTGTCAATGAATCTGCAGCATTCTTCAAAGTGTCAACCTTTTCTAGCAACACCTTCTTTTCCTCAACCATGTCTCTCACAAAGTGATACTGAAGATCAATATGCTTTGTCTTCGAGTGATAAGCTGAGTTCTTTGCCAGGAATATTGCAGTCTGACTGTCACAATCTAATCTCACTGCTTGTTGTACCAACCCAATACCTGAACACAATATTTGTAACCATATTGCTTCCTTGCTTGCATGAGTGGCTATTATGTATTCAACTTCTGTAGTTGAGAGTGCCACTACAGCCTATCTTTTGCTCATCCAACTAATTCCTCCTCCAAATAGGTTAAACACATACCCACTTGTAGATCTTCTACGATCCAGATCTCCAGCCAAGTCTGCATCAACAAAGCCATGTATGTCCACCACTCTATCTAATCCTGGCCTTCCTTGGTAGCACAATCCATAACTAGTGGTGCCACGAAGATACCCGAAGACCCTCTTTACTATTGTCCAATGCTCCTTCCCTGGTTTTGACATATACCTGCTCAAAACTCCCACTACATGTGCAATGTTCGGTCTAGTACAAACCATTGCATACACCAAACTGCCAACTGCACTGGAATACAGAACATGGGACATGTCCTCTTCTTCTTCCTGTGTCTTGGGACAATGATCTGTAGATAACTTTACACCTATAGGAATAGGAACCTTGGTCGGTTTACTTCCATGCATATTAAACCTCTATAATATCGTCTCAACATATTTTCTTTGATTCAACCAGAGTTTCTTGTTTGCACGATCTCTTTTAATCTCCATTCCCTAAACGAACTTAGCAGCACCGAGATCCTTCATGTCAAATTTGGAGGATAGCTTTGATTTCACCTCCTTGATAACATCCATGTTATTTCCTACCAACAACATGTCATCAACATACAACACTACATAAATGAAGTGATTACCAACCTGCTTGGAATATACACAGTGATTAGCCCTGCTTCTTACAAATCCCAATCCAAGGATGTATGTGTCAAACTTTTGGTACCACATCCTAGGTGATTGTTTCAGACCATATAGTGACTTCTTTAGCTTACAAACCAGCTCTTTCTTTCCCTTCACTACAAAGCCTTCTGACTGCTTCATGTAGATTTCTTCTTCCAGATCCCCATGTAGGAATGTTGTCTTCACATCCATCTGTTCCACTTCAAGATCAAAAGCAGCAGCAATAGATAAAAGAAATCTAATAGAAGTTAACTTAGCAACAGGAGAAAAAATCTCACCAAAGTCAATTCCCTCTACCAGGGAATAACCTTTTGCTACTAACAGAGCTTTGTATTTCTCCACTTTACCTTGTGCATTAAACTTCTTCTTGAACAACCATTTTCTACCAACTGATTTTCTTCCAGCTGGAAACTCAACTATATCCCATGCCTCATTCTTATCCAAGGCATCCATTTCTTCAACCATCACCTTCTTCTAGAGTTTACTATCCTCTGAATTCACTGCTTCCCTGACAGTTTTGGGATCATCATCAGTAATAGATAAAGCAAAATTGTAACAAAAATCAGGTGGGCTATACCTTTTTAGTTTCCTTCTATCTCTCATTGATCTCCTCAATACTGGGGTATGAGGTTCTTCTTCTTCTTCTTCTTCTACTTCCTCTTCTTCAGATGATTCAGATTTTGCATCATCCAACTCAAGCTCTATTTTCTCAGGTTCGTCTTGCATTGGTGGGAATTCTTGTTTGGACACATCTTTTACCTCTCTGAAAATAGCATCTCGACTGTAAACAATTTTCTTGGTTTATGGGTTCCAAAGCTTATAACCTTTCACACCATATTTATAACCAATAAAGATACACTTTTCAGCTTTATTATCCAGATTACTCCTATTTTCCTTTGGAACATGTACATAAGCATCAAAACCAAACACTCTAAGATGTTGAAGAGAGGGTTTATTTCCAGACAATACCTCATGTGGAGTTTTATCATCCAATGCTGATGAAGGTGATCGATTGACCAGGTAACATGTTGTACCCACTGCCTCTGCCCAGAATTCTTGTCCTAACCCGGCACCGCTGAGCATGCTCCTTGCTTTTTCCATCAGTGTCTTGTTCATCCTTTCTACAACTCCATTTTGTTGAGGAGTGTATGGAGTAGTCTTCTGCCTTGCTATACCACACTTCTTACAGAATTCTTCGAATTCATTTCCGCATAATTCTCCACCATTATCTGTTCTCAATACCTTTATTTTCTTCTCTGTCTGATTTTCTACCAAAGCCTT
>ML783725.1:408288-427488 GCA_009831015.1 Picea engelmannii
GCAGAGTCGAATAGTACTCCTTGCTCTTATGTCCAACTTGTCCCAATCTTCCTTCGACATACCAGTAATTGGTGTACTAGTAGTTTGTGTACTAGTAGGTTGTGTACCAGTAGCCAGTGTGCTTGTAGACAGTGTACCAGTAGGCTGTGTACCAGGATCCACAGCGATCCATTGTTCTTTGTCTACAAGAAGGTCCTCCATCTTGAGCTTCCATAGCTCAAAGTTTTTACCGTTGAACTTTTCTATCTCGATTCTAGATGAGCTTGCCATTCCTCTTTCTTTACTCGAATCTCCACTGCAAAAGCTCCCACTAAACCCAGGTTTATCACAAACCCAAGATAAACTTGATCTATCAAGACCGATCCAAACCCTCAACAACAAAGGCGTCCCTCTGAAGACAAAAACGAGCTCTGATACCACATGTAAGTTTTAAACCTGCGAAGTAAAGAAATGCATATAGATTCTTAAGCAATACATAAATTAATCAATGGCTCATACACAGAGTACACAGAGATTTTATACCGGAAACCCTCAATCGGGAAAACCTTTCTTATATTCATTATATCGAATTTCACCATTCGCCATACAATATATACAATGTTTTTAAGTATTCCGGAGATACCAAAACCCTAATCCCTTAATCCAGGATTAATTTATAAATCTGCTAAAAATAGCAAAAACCACCCAAAAAAAAAATTCGGGGCGTTGCCCTGGGCTACTGCCCATTGTCGAATGTTGCACGTAACCAGGGGGGGCATACGTCGTATCTGACGTGCCCACACACACACATGCAAAGAATATAACACATATACCCAACATATTCTTGGTGGTGAAAGGTCTTTCTCTTGAAGAATATAGCAAAGGATTTGTCTAGGTTTTTCTCCCTTGTTTGAGAAGGGTTTCCTAGGATATATCTTGTGTTCTTGTGCATGGTGATTCTTCTTGTGATCTTGGTTGTTGCAGTGTTTATGGTTATGGATATTTGATAAAATGGAGTGAACTTCATACTTAACCTAAATGCTATGAAAAACTAACATGGTATCAGAGCATAGGTCTTGAAAGAACCCATTGCACAAGCATTCTCCATAAGAAAAAGGAAAAATGTCATTGTTGTCGTACATGAAAATTAGGGCTTTTCATTGAAGAAGATTTTCAACCTCATTCTAGAAAAGTGTGCCCTAACCCAAGGAACTTTTTGGCACATTATGCGCACCTTTTCAGTGGGTAGATCTCCTGAAAAGTGAAACCCTAGTTTTCACAATGTACCAGAAGTACCAAAAAACTAGAAGTACCGGAGTTCCAGAAGTACCACAAAACAAGAAGCACTAGTCTAGAAATCCGCTAGTCAAGTTTGAGGAGGGAAAATTTGGATTCTCAGAAATTCGACTGCACCAGCTTACTTGCCTCAGCCCAACGCATCTATCCCCTGGATCAGAATTTCAAAATTTGAAGTTTGAAAAATTAGGGTTTCCTCATAAAGCCCTAAAGTTGCAGTTGCAGTTGCAGTTTCAGAATCAGTTGCAGTATCAGTGGAAGTATCATTTGTTGCACCAGTTGTAGTCAACCTTGAAGTCTTTTAAGAGTTGGTAAAATATTACCGTTGCTACTAGATGGTGTCACTACCTGCAAATGCTATCAGAGGTATGTACTCACATATTTTTAAATTGTTAAGATTTAAAGTGTATTTGCAAGAGAAGGGATCTCTTTCCATAGATCCAAAAGGATATCAAGATCCAACACATTCAAAAGAATAAAAAAACCCAGGTTTGACTATTCTAATATGCATCTACTTGTTACAACATTATTTTGATCTAGATTGAATGTTGAAGCTATGACCATCATACTAACCTTTGGTCAAAATTAAAGGCAAGATATTAGATGGATTATAGTTGAGATCATAGAGTGTGTTCTCTAATCCAACCTTCTGTCAAGATAGAATATTGTTCTAGTACAAAAGACAAGTTGAAGAAAGCACTTGTTATCTTGAGTGAAGGAGACTTGGAAGGAAAGCAATACACTGGAAGACTCCAGGTTTGATTGTTGTAAATGTCATTCCTCTAAACTTATATTTCTAAAGTTTTCTACATTACAAGTAAGGCGTTGTAGTTGTGTTAACAATCCTTAAATTGTTTTGATTCTAGAGATGTACTCATTATTCTCCTTTAGGAGATACTCTTGTTTTGGTTTCTCTTGTTTTCTTGTTCCAGACAGGTCAAGAACAAAGGAAGATGCTTATCCCTCAGAGGGAGTCACATCGACTCAAAGGGAGTCAAAACTATTTGAGAAAGAGGAAGAATAGAACCATCCTTGAGACAATCAATGCAATAATGCATGATCAGAATCTTTCTATGATTTCATGGGTAGAAGCATGCATGATGCAGTATATGTTCAGAACAAGAGTCTTCACCAGAATAGAAGCCTTCACCAGAGTGAAGCCTGAGATTAAACACTTCAGGTTATCTGGCTGCCCAATGTATTTCCATGTACCCAAAGAGAAGAAGTCCAAGATAGATCCTTTAGAAAGAAAGGATACAATGAATCTACAAAGACATTCCATATCGACATACCTGGTCAAAGACAGATTGAGACAAGCAGAAACGTTGTCCTTGTAGAAGAGATAATCCTTCAAAGATCCAAAGAATCTCAGATCGAGATTGACAATAAGACTATACCTTCTCCCCCTTCAGCAGTTCAGAGGGAGAAAGAAATCATTCCAGCTGATCCAATTGCTCCAATTGATATGTTCAGAGATATTGCGATAGGGCATAAAAGGCCTACCTAAACTCACTCTGCTGGAGGCAAAGAAACATACAAGCTTCTCAAGGCACATTCTGAGAAAGCAAAAAGAGATTCTTCGAGCTATCCTTCATTCATGAGCCACTTCATTGATGATAAGACTCCATGTCTTAGAAAAGAAACAAGAGAACCAGTATGGAAAGATGCCATAACAAAAGGATACCAGTATGTGCTAAAAGAATGATGCATAAAATATTATTCAGGGACCAGAAAGGAAAGTTTGTCGTAACTTCCAAGTGGATCTATAAGATCTAGCATCCAGTTGATGGAAGTATCAAGAAATACAAAACAAGATCCATAGACAGAGGTTTCTCATAAACAAAGGGAGTTGTCCATGATAATACACTTGACCCAATGAACCGATTCACTTCCATCCGTACCACCATCCATGAGTTGGTATATATATCAGATAGATAGGTTCTTGATGAGTTTGGATTTCAGCAAATAATGTTACTGATCAAAACCTATACAGTGTTGATGACTAGAACTTGATCCTGATGACTTATTCAGAAAGCCTTGTTGTTGAAAACAAGAAAACAATGACTTTTGACTTTCATAAAAGATCTGAGTATGAAACACTACTTCTTGGGACAAGAAGTATGACAGAGAACTGATGAATTTTTTTTTTTTAAATATACAGTAAAAATATTAAAGAAGTATAACAAAATGCAAATCCACCATGATGAATTTAAAGAAGAAGATTGATGATGATTCAGACGATACTAATCCATAGTTGATTGGATCACCGATGTATTCGGTTAACACTAGACCAGATTCATGTTGTGCAGTGAATGTGATGAGTCAACCGAGACAAGACTCACTAGAAAAACAACAAAACATGTATTAAGACACAGTTGGATATGATCCAAGTTATTCCTCCAGTGTGAACTTGAGTTTGCAGAATATACCGATTCAGATTGAGCAGAAAGTACAATGGATCAGAAGAGCACATATGGTTGATGTTCTACCTTGAAGTCTTCTAGGGTTTCCTGACACAACAAGAAACAAAATTGTGTGGCCTTGAATGCACCAGAGATAGAGTGTATGCGAAGCAATGTGGCTTCACAAACTTCTGACAGATTTACTTGATCATGAGATGGATCCTATGATGAAAACTAAGAGCCGTGCGATTCCAGTGTTTCTTGATGGTTCAAAACACGACGATATGAAATACCTTCATATCAGAGATATGATGCAAAAGAAAGATCATATGCTTACAGTACCTTCCTACACCTAAGCAGACTACAAACATTTACTTGGTGAAGAACTCCTTCCTAGATTAAGAGGGAGTATGGATGAACTTAGCCAAAAACAAAACTCAAAGTACATCGGTATGAGACTTGGCTTGATGGAGAATGCCTCCCTAGTTGAGAGGGAGTGTTGATGTTTTGTAGCTATAGAATACATTCTCCAGCCTACAACCTGTGAGATGTGGAATATAGCAGCAATGTGAAGGCTTACTCTCAGCTTACAAACCTGAGAAAAAGCCCCTAATAAAGGGTTCATGGTTCCAACCTAAGACAAAGGCTAGGAATGTATATGGCCTCCTCCATGATGTGAGAGAGAAGAACTCCAAATGATTAACCAATGTAAGAGCGATCTGTTGAGTTAGAGAAATCCTGAAAAGCGTTGGGCACATCATCATGAGAACAAGAACAAAGGTGATGTGATGGCCTTCTCTGAACAAAAGTGGAGTTGATGTGAAGACTCCAGATAATGCTCCTACTGGTAGCATCAGGAAAGCAAATATGTAGAGCAGACGTGACTATGGTTGAGCATAACTGCATGTGTGAGGACCTAGCTCATCTGTGTAATGCAATGACTCAGGTCTATGACATCCCTATGGATGTGGCCCCTAGTGGATGAGCACTAGAGGGTGTATCAGATCCTTTGGTATGTATTATTCAAGAGTCAGACCTACCTGTAACCCTAGTTATTGTGTAAAGGGTACAGGTCGGCCCTATCTTATTGTGTCTAAAGATAAACTGCAAAAGATAATTAATATTAATATTAATATTAATTATTATAATAATAAATAAATGAATATGTACAAGTGAGGTCGGCCCTATTGTGTCAATACACACTTTAGTTAACAGGACAAAGTCTAATATAAGTAAGATGAAATCTTTCATTTATAGACACACACACACTTGTGAGTTTTGGAAATTTCAGCAAGTACACTTCTTGGTCAAAGTTGCACACCTCTCTTGGGTGCTAGGGTTTCTAGGGTTTTGTGCACCCTCTTGTGTGCTAGGATATTCTTGGTGGAGAAAGGTCTTTCTCTTGAAAAATATAGCAAAGGATTTGGCTGGGTGTTTCTCCCTTGTTTGAGAAGGGTTTCCCAGGATATATCTTGTGTTCTTGTGCATGGTTATTCTTCTTGTGATCTTGGTTGTTGCATCATTTATGGTTATGGCTATTTGATAAAATGGAATGAACTTCATACTTAACCTAAATGCTATGAAAAACTTACATGGTATCAGAGCATAGGTCTTGAAAGAACCCATTGCACAAGAATTCTCCACAAGAAAACGGAAAAACGTCATTGTTGTCGTACATGAAAATTAGGGCTTTTCATTGAAGAAGATTTTCACCCTCAAAACCTTCTAGAAAAGTGTGCCCTAACCCAAGGAACTTTTTGGCACCTTCTATGTAGCTTTTCAGTGGGTAGATCTCTCGGAAAGTGAAACCCTAGTTTTCACAAAGTACCAGAAGTACCAGAAAATGAGAAGTACTAGAGTACCAGAAGTACTACAAAACCAGAAGTACCAAAAAACTAGAAGCACCAGTCCAGAAATCTGTTGGTCAAGTTTGAGGAGGTAAAATTTGGATTTTCAGAACTCTGACTGCACCAACATACTTTCCTCAGCTCAGTGCATCTATTCCCTGGATAAGAATTTCAAAATTTGAAGTTTGAAAAATTAGGGTTTTCTCATAAAACCCTAAAGTTGCAGTTGCAGTTTCAGAATCAGTTGCAGTATCAGTTGTTGCACCAGTTGCAGTCACCCTTGAAGCCCTCTAAGAGTTGGTAAAATATTATCGCTGCTACTAGCTGGCGTCACTACCTGCAAATGCTATCAAAGGTATGTACTCACATATTTTTAAATTGTTAATCTTTAAAGGGTATTTGCAGGAGAAGGGATCTATTGCCATAGATCCAGAAGGATCTCAAGATCCAACACATTCAGAAGAATAATGCAACCCAGGTTTGATTATTCTGATATGCATCTACTTGTTACAACATTATTTTGATCTAGATTGAATGTTGAAGCTATGACCATCATACTAACCTTTGGTCAAAATTAAAGTCAAGATATTAGATGGATTAAAGTTGAGATTATAGAGTGTGTTCTCTAACCCAACCTTCTGTGAAGATAGAATATTGTTCTAGTACAAAAGACAGGGTGAAGAAAGCACTTGTTATCTYGAGTGAAGGAGACTTGGAGGAAAAGTAACACACTGGAAGACTCCAGGTTTGATTGTTGTAATTGTCATTCCTCTAAACTTATATTTCTAAATTTTGCTACATTACAAGTAAGGCGTTGTAGTTGTGTTAACAATCCTTAAATTGTTTTGATTCTAGAGATGTACTCATTATTCTCCTTTAGGAGAAATTCTTATTTTGGTTCCTCTTGTTTTCATGTTCCAGACAGGTCAAGAACAAAAGAAGATGCTTATCCTTCAGAGGGAGTCACACTGACTCAGAGGGATTCAAAACTATTTTAGAAAGAGGAAGAATAGAACCATCCTTGAGACAATCAATGCAATAATGCATGGTCAGAATCTTTCTATGATTTCATGGGCAGAAGCATGCATGACACAGTGTATGTTCAGAACAAGAGTCTTCAGCAGAATAGAAGCCTTCACTAGACTGAAGCCTGAGATTGAACACTTCAGGTCATTTGGGTGCCCAATGTATTTCCATGTACCCAAAGAGAAGAAGTCCAAGCTAGATCCTTTAGAAAGAAAGGATATAGTGAATCTTCAAAGACATTCCAGATCGGCATACCTGGTCAAAGACAGATTGAGACAAGAAGAAATGTTTTCCTTGTAGAATAGATAATCCTTCAAAGATCCAGAGAATCTCAGACGGAGATTGACAGTAAGACTATACCTTCTCCCCCTAAAGCAGTTCAGAGGGAGAAAGACATTATTCCAGTTGATCCAGTTGCTCCAGTTGATATGTTCAGAGATATTGTAGTAGGACATAAAAGGCCTACCTAAACTCACTCTACTAGAGGTAGAGAAACATACAAGCTTTTCAAGGCACATTCCGAGAAAGCAAAAAGAGATTCTTCGAGCTATCCCTTAGTCATGAGCCACTTCATTGATGATAAGACTCTGTGTCTTAGAAAAGCAACAAGAGAACTAGTATGGAAAGATGCCATAACAGAAGGATACCAGTATGTCCTAAAAGAATGATGCATAAAATATTATTCAGGAACTAGAAAGGAAAGTTTGTCGTAACTTCCAAGTGGATCTATAAGATCTTGCATCCATCTGATGGAAGTATCAAGAAATACAAAACAAGATCCATAAACATAGGTTTCTCATAAACAGAGGGTGTTGTCCATGATAAGACACTTGACCCAATGAACTGATTCACTTCCATCCGTACCGCCATCCATGAGTTGGTATCTATATCAGATAGATAGGTTCTTGATTAGTTTGGATTTCAGCCAAGAATGTTACTGATCAAAACCTATACAGTGTTGATGACTAGAACTTGATCCTGATGACTTATTCAAAAAGCCTTGTTGTTGAAAACAAGAAAACAGTGACTTATGACTTTCATAAAATATCTGAGTATGACACACTACTTCTTGGGACAAGAAGTATGACAGAGGACTGATGATTTTATTTTTTTTAAATATATAGTAAAAATATTAAAGAAGTATAACAAAATGAAAATCCACCGTGATGAATTTAAAGAAGAAGATTGATGATGATTCAAACGAGACTAATCCACAGTTGATTGGATCACCAATGTATCTGATTGACACCAAACTAGATTCATGCCATGGAGTGAATGTGATGAGTCAACCGAGACAAGACTCACTAGAAAAACAACAAAACATGTATTAAGACACAGTTTTATATGATCCAAGTTATGCCTCCAGTGTGAACTTGAGTTTGCAGAATATACCGATTCAGATTGAGCTGAAAGTACAATGGACCGGAAGAGCACATCTGGTTGATGTTCTACCTTGAAGTCTTCCAGGGTTTCCTGACACAGCAGGAAACAAAACTATGTGGCCTTGAATGCACCAAAGACAGAGTATATGCGAAGCAATGTGGCTTCACAAACTTCCGACTGATTTACATGATAATGAGATGGATCCTATGATGACAACTAAGAGTCGTGCGATTCCAGTGTTTCCTGATGGTTCAAAACATGACAAGATGAAATACCTTCATATCAGAGATATGATACAAAAGAAAGATGGTATGCTTGCAGTACCTTCCTACACCTAAGAAGACTACAAATATTTACTTGGTGAAGAACTCCTTCCTAGATTAAGAGGGAGTATGTATGACCTTAGCCAAAAACAAAACTCAGAGTACATCGATATGAGACTTGGTTTGATGGAGAATGCCTCCTTAGCTGAGAGGGAGTGTTAATGTTTTGTAGCTATAGGAGACATCCTCTAGCCTACAACCTGGGAGATGTGGAATATAGCAGCAATGTGAAGTCTTACTCTCAGCTTACAAACCTGAGAGAAATCCCCTAATAAAGGGTTCGTGGTTCCAACCTGAGACAAAGGCTAGGAATGTATATGGCCTCCTCCATGACATGAGAGAGAATAACTCCAAATGATTAACCGATGTAAGAGCGATCTGTTGAGTTAGAGAAATCCTGAAAAGCGTTGGGCACATCATCATGAGAACAAGAACAAAGATGATGTGATAGCCTCCTCTAAACAGCAGCAGATTTGTTGTGAAGACTCCAGATGATGCTCTTGTCGGTAGCAGCAGGAAAGAAGAACTGTAGAGCAGACGTGACTATGGTTGAGCATAAGTGCACGTGTGAGGACCTAGCTCATCTGCGTAATGCAATGACTCGGGTCTATGACATCCCTATGGATGTGGCCCTTAGTGGATGAACACTAGAGGGTGTATCAAATCCTTTGCTATATATTGTTCAAGAGTCAGACCTACCTGTAACCCTAGTTATTGTGTAAAGGGTACAAGTCGGCCCTATCTTATTGTGTCTAAAGATAAACTGCAAAAAATAATTAATATTAATTATTATAATAATAAATAAATGAATATGTCCAAGTGAGGTCGACCCTATTGTGCCAATAGACACTTTAGTTAACACAACAAAGTCTAATATAAGTAAGATGAAATCTTTCATTTGTAGACACACACACACTTGTGAGTTTTGGAAATTTCAGCAAGTACACTTCTTGGTCAAAGTTGCGCACCTCTCTTGGGCGCTAGGGTTTCTAGGGTTTTGTGCACCCTCTTGTGTGCTAGGATATTATTGGTGGTGAAAGGTCTTTCTCTTGAAGAATATAGCAAAGGATTTGGTTGGGTTTTTCTTCCTTGTTTGAGAAGGGATTCCTAGGATATATCATCTTGTGTTCTTGTGCATGGTTATTCTTCTTGTGATCTTGGTTGCTGCAACATTTATGGTTATGGCTATTTAATAAAATGGAATGAACTTCATACTTAACCTAAATCCTATGAAAAACTAACAGGCATTTGGAGGCTCATTCTCACTTGTATGTTCACCAAAGAAGCGTGGAGAAGGGCAAGGAGATGGGAATGGAAGCATTGGGAGTGGAGAGTTTGGGCGCCTCCATTCATGGAGGGCTCATGGAGGCTTAGGGCCCATACTATTTGTGGTGATCACACTTGCCTGCTGGAGGGCGCACAACTAACAAGGAGCATCTATACTTGGAGGAAGTCAGATCTGATTGTTTCAGTGGAGAGGGAACACAGAAGAAAAAAAAAATGTGGTGGGGTTTCTGAATTGGGTCAAAGAGGAAGGAGGGTGCTTCACTTTAGTGGACAGAGCAACAAAGGGAGAGGGCACACTAAGGTTGGGCGCATATGTCATTGGATCCTTTGTCAAGACTCAAGAGGACCTTGCTATGTATACAGGTTCCTTTGTAGTGTATTACTTGTTGTATCTCATGCTTTAGACACCACTTATAATCACTTTCATTCCAAACTGGTTTTCCCCCGCGGGGGGGGGTTATCCAAGGTGACCAAAAATACTTGTTTTCATTTCATGCATGCTTAGAGTTTAGATCTAGTCGTTAGAGTTGTAAATATCATGAGGAGTGTTATATGTTTTGAGTATATTGCATGTGCTAACATTGGGGTATGAAAACACTTGCAAGGGCACCTCAAAGAACACTTAACCACCTAAAATTATCAGCAAAAAGTTACTAAACAGTTTGTTGTCCTAAAAGACAACAAGAAGACAGTTTTGAGATTGTGACACCTATTTGAAATAGGTGGTCAACGGAGTCAAAAAAAATTGTCACTTGTCCCCTACCATTTTTGACATATACATTGACAAGTCAGAAGATTGCTTGGAAAACACAGGTTGTGTCAGCCATACTCTCATTGGTATAGTCATCGATCTTTTTCTTTATGCTGATGATATCGTTCTTATGGCAAGGAGTCAGCAGGATCTTCAAATCAACTTAGAATCCTCAAGGAGTTTTGCTCCAATATGGGTATGACTGTTAATATTGATAAGACTAAGGTCATGATTATTAAAACCAATAAGAGCACTTATGATACTTTCGTATATGACAACAACTACTTGAAGGAATTGACTTCATAGAAATATCTTGGAATTGATATTCACCACAAGCTCAACTGGAATTATAACATCGAGAAAATGATTATGGAAAACTTATTATGGGCTTGAAAACAATTGTAAATCAACCGATCTTTGGATTTGGGACAAGAAGAAACTCCTCTTTGAGACTATGGTTACACCTGTTATTATTTATGGATGTAAAGTCCGGTGTTGTAGTATATCTCGTGAATCCTGGAGAAAGATAGAGCAAATACAAAAGAATTTTATAACCTATAATCTCAAAATTAAAGGAATACGCCCTATCCCATCCTCCTCTTAGAAACAAGCCTCTCCCCTATTCAGAGCACAACTATGACTAGATACCTAATGTATAAGAACAAGTTAAACAAAATGGAAGACAAGAGGCTTACTAAAATTGCTTCAAAATTGAGTCGTAACCACCATAGACTCAAGCGAGGATGGCATGAAGATGCCCAATCTTGGCTAAACTATTGGGGAATCATGGAAGACACCATTTTGCAAAATAAAGATACGATTAAAAATATCATCAAATCAAAATTTAAGGAGAAAATGTGGTGTGATAAAGAGTTAGAGGAAACAAAAATTAAGGTATTATAAGGATGTAATCAACCCTAATCTAGAAGATCAAAATTATCTATCTATTTCGACAAGTGTAAAGAAAAAAATAAACATTGCTAAGATAAGAACAAATTCTCACGAGCTCCATAGTGAAACTGGGCGTTGGTCAATTTCTAAAACTCCCTAGGATGAAAGAGTGTGTCACCTTTGTGACACTAAGAAGGTTGAAGATGAAAAGCATTTTCCCTTAGATTGTCCGGCCTATATCGAGATTAGATCTAATTTTCAAAATATTTGTCGCACTACCAACTTTCCTAACCTCTTAACTCAACAAAACTATGGTGATCTTGGAAAGCTTCTCTTAATGCTTTTCGAGCACATAAACAAAAATCTAAAGAATCGCAAGTAATCACTTACCCTCTTAAGGTCTGATAGACCAATTTGGTCTTAGTGGACGTTAATAATCTTCATCTTCATCTATTTACAATTTTGAACGACGACGGTGTAGAGGAACAATTTTTTTTAGATTTTTAACAAGACCATTTAATGTACACTAACTTAGAAAATTGATCATTTAATGTACATATTTTTTGAGATTGGTCGAATGCCTACGATGCACTTCATTTCTCTAGGAGCTCTCGAAAATGAATAGGTCGAGTCTTAAAAGGACAGAAAGTTGATTTATTTATTGTCCCAAGTCTATGTGACTCTAATCCCTTTTGATTCGTTGGTCGAGCAACTACAGATCCATCGATATCACGGTGTATTCACAACAAGACCAATTTGTCGTCTTGTCAATGCATTGAAAAGAGGATAGAAACACAGAAGGGAAACACATGCCACTAGAATTTTTAAAATTTTTGTTTTAACCCAGCTAGAAATAAGATGAAAATTATCATGTCAAGATAATATCAAACTTTCCACAAACCAAATGTTAGATATTTTATTTTTAAATATATTTATAATTGGTCATATCAAACTTTCCATCAATCAAATGCTAGATAATTTATTTTTAAATATATTTATATATTTATTATTTTCAGTTTATAATACTTTTCTCACCCCAGATATATGCTTCTTTCTATGGAGTTGTGTTTTTCTTCTCTGTGTCTTTTTAGGTTGTCATGTGCCACAAGGCTTTATTGTTTCCCCCTTATGTCGTTGGCAAGTGTCACATTCGACCACAAAGGTGTGGATGTCTTGCTTCATGCCCTCCCAAAAGAATGAATGCTCAATCCTTTCATATATTTTTTGAAACCCAGAATGACATGTTGTGGGGGCAAAGTGACATTCAGAACTTTATAAAAAATATAAATTTTAAGAAACTAATAAAAATTCAAAGTGTGTTTGACGCCTAACCAATTACAATATAAATATGCATATAGGTAGTCAAGAAGAACATCATATATATATAAGTATTATATAATAGCTAAGTCAAGAGACTATGCTAACCAATTACAATATAAATATGCATAGATATAATAAATATGCATATAGATAGTCAAGAAGAACATCATATATAAATATTATATAATACCTAAGACAAGAGACTATGCTAAATGACAAAAACCTAGATCATCATTATTAGTATAATTATATAATAATAATAATCTAATTTTAAGGTCACGGTCAAGCCAGACATCAAATTGGTGTATGAGACTCCTTGTTTGTGGGACAAAGGACCCCCTACGCACAACGATTTGACTACTAAAGTCTATGGAGGTGTACATACTTGATCACCCTCTAGATTTGAACTTGTGACCTCTTAGGAGGAAGAGGAAACACATGTTCTTAACCATTAGACTCACTCAAAGTGTTAAAAATATAAATTAGATATATTATGGAAATTTGTAAGGGATGGTTATCAATGGAGAGCATAATAGCACTTCCAGGTAACCCCTTAGATGAGCCATTTCCTTTGTTGAGGTGACTCCAATCTCCAATGACACCTAGGAATGTTTGAGAGGACTCAATGGGTTTAAAGGATTGATGGGGGATGCTCAGATTGTAATTGAGATTTGTTGTAGATTATTGTCATTGAGACTTGTTGCAGGGATGGTCATCGATGGAGAGCATAATATCTCTTCCGGGTAACCCCTTAGATGGGCCATTTCCTTTGTTGAGGGAGACTCCAATCTCCAATGACACCAAGGAATGTTTGAGAGGACTCAATGGGTTTAAAGGATTGATGGGGGATGCTCAGATTGTAATTGAGACTTGTTGCAGGCTATAATGCCATTGGCGATACCCCACCTTTTAACTATTGGTATACATCAATTGAAGATCATGTAGACTAACAAGCTTTTTACATAGATAATTACCACTTTCCATGACAGTTTTTAGTAAAACCAAAAATCCTGTTTATATAGACTCCAAAGACTATTTGGCGAACTACTGTCTAATAAAGTCCCCCGCCCATTTTTCTTTCTTCCAGAAAATTTGTGTTCTATCATGACTTATTTTTCCCTTCTTGAAGTGTGAGATATCGCCAGGGTTGGCAAATCGTGCAGAATAGCAGAAATGAACATAGAACTTTTGCAATATTGTTGAAATGTTGATCGGTAAAAACAATTGAAAATGGTCAAGAAATAAATCAATGCAAACTTTATGGTCATGGTCATTCCAGAAAAAAGGTTCTTGTGTGAAAATTACTCTACATAAAATACAACTTTTAATGGTGGTCATATTTAGAGCCATTTAAACTTGAATACAAGTACTATTTCAGAGATTCAACTTACCAGGGACTTTGGAGAGATTAAAAGCAAGGAAATTTCCACTCTTATCCCTGCAAATAACTACAATTTAGAGCCCCGGAAGTTTAGTTAATATCAACTATTTCATCTTTTACCTCACGTGATATTTAAACCCCTACGTACATTATTCGGCTTTTGCCTCCACTAGCCATCACGTCAGATAAAAAGCAGTCCAAACCATTTATGCTTCTTAAGAAAATGAGGTCAACCGGTTAAAATATTACAGATATTCCCGCATGATGTGCAGGAATGGACGCTTAAGATAAATTCTGTGATATCAAACGTTTGCATTTAGGAATGGTTAGGGTTTAAAAGCACGTTCTGGAGTGCTAAAAAATAAAAAATAGATTCTTTTACAATCAGATTATTTCAAAAACCAAGCTACAGTAACTCTCAAACATATATCTATTCTGATAGTCTCAGTGTAACAATAAAGAATCTCACTAGCATTGCCCCACAAACTTGTGGGATAAGCATAGACTAAAAAGCAAAACATATAGCAAATTATTACCAAGCATAAGTTACATGAATTTAAAGAAAGCGTCTTTGTTCTGATCTTTGTATAAGCATAGATCCATCTTAACCCAGAAAGTAATTAAAAAAAACAGTGTCAACTTCTGGCTGCTTAAAAGATTCAGATTAAGATTGATGTATACAAAAAAAAACCAAATTCATCAAAATGTTTTGCTTTTTTTAATTTTTTCTCTTTAGTTTATCTTGACTTTTTTCTTTTAGTTTATTAACTTTATCTTGACTTTTTCTTTTAATTTATTAACATTATCCACAGATATGACACATCTGTCCCACCTGAACACCTGAACTGTAGATTTCACCTCACTTCTTTCTATGCAATAGTTTAGAACGCCTCGACCCTCAGTAATAAGAGAGAAAGGAAGACGGGATCCGGAACCACCATAATCAGCCCATTGACCTATTTGCTTCCACCTTTGACGGGGCCTTCTCTCCTTCTTCCAACCCTAACCCACCATATGGATCTTCATCAGGCACCAGATATGGAACTTTCACTTCTATATGTGCTAAATCCAATTTCACTTCAAGATCGAGGAGATTCCTGTTCCGATTGGTGTTTGTAAGCTGAGGTTGGTTGTGAGGGACTTGCCTCTGACTATTGGTTGAGGGGAACCTCAACTAGGAATGCAAGCCAATATCCTGCTGAAAAAATACACGGCATGTTATTGTCAAGGCACTGGGGAACCTCTGTGGTAGGCAGCATTCAGTTTTACTTCGGGCGAACCAACCAACACTATTTCTCCTGCCGGCCCTAACTTAGCAGAGTGACCCCGAAGGTTTATCCGAAGAAGCCAAAAGGAGATAGAATGCCCACTACAGCAGAGCTAGCATTAAATTTTGTTCATATTCATAACCAAATGTGAAATATTTTAATACAGTAGTTTGACAAATCCTCAATTAGCAACTTAGTAAGAAGTATCTTTCTAATCATCCCTGGGCTCAATTCCAGACGATTGATATTTCAACCACATAATGCTAGTTGAAAGAACAAAGAAGCCAAGGACTTTTTTCATTTATATATGTAGCTCTTCATTTCCTTTCCCAGAAAGAAATGTAAAATGTGTATACATGTACATTGCACCCCACTTCTTTCTATGCAATAGTTTACAAGGAGACAAAATGCCCACTTCAACAGCTAGCATTAGATTTTGTTCATATCCATAACCAATGTGAAATATTTGAATGCAGTAGTACAAATCCTCAATTAGCAAGTACCTTTCTAATCATCCCCGGTCTCAATTTCAGATGGTTGATATTTCCCCCACATATGCTGGTGAAAAGAACAAGGAAGACAATCAGACTTATTTTATTTAAACAATTTATAATCCTATATGTACCTCTTCATTTCCTTTCCCAGAAATAAATGTTTATACATGAACAGAGTCCAGACTCATAATAGAGCGCAGCAATATAGTAGCATATAGAAGTACTTCTATGAAGTATTGTGATCACAGATTTCATCAGATGTTACTCAGACGCTTTGCATTTCTGAATGTCCATCATTCTGTGTGCTGGGGCTAAAAAGTAACATAACAGAATACTTATTTCCTTGTCTTGTCAAGAATTTCTATGTACTTTTTGGGTATTCCATACTGTTGAACAAGGTGTCTTGCTAGATCCTCTAGAACACCACCCTGTACCAGCACTTCATTTTGCCCTTTTTTACCTGTAAATATATAATAAGACATTATGGACACATTTGACAAGGCAGAAACTTAAGAAACCAACTAAAAGCAATGTGTATGTTACTATGTTATACATTTAAACATTTGAAGAATAGAAGAATCGTATACCCCAATTTTAGCAACTGGATACATTAATCAGAAAGAATGAAATGCATGCAAGCCCATATATATTATGATAGAGTAAGCAAATGGTTACAGAATTGAAACTGCAGCTTGCTGGCAATCCACAAATATGAGCATAGGACATCCTAATCTGTCTTGGGGCTGACAAAATCATGAACTAAAACTGTCTCATTCTTCCACCTAAAAGGAACAAAAAAGAAAAGATCTAGGCAGAGTGTAAATGTGTTGAACCTGCACAGAACAGATCTAGCTAGCAAATGACACACAATTTGCAGAGAAAATATGAGAAAAAAGCAGGAGAGAAAGAATGCAAGAATTCTCATTAACCAAATGAATGAATGATAATTTACACATGATAAACTCTATATAACTCAACTAATGCGCACTGGAGGAGAAGCCAATGTGCCATAGTGATGGTCTAGAGTGATCCAGACACACACCAGCAGTTACGGGAGTAAACTGCCACCTAGTCTAGTCTCTCAAGCAGTTACAGGAGTGAACTGCCACCTAGTCTAGTCTCTCAAGCAGTTACGGGAGTGAACTGCCACCTAGTCTGAGTTCACTAGTCTCTTAGTCTTCAATTAATGGACTGAAACAGAGTTAAGTGAGGAGGAGACCAGGGAATCATGAGTAATGCGCTAGTCTGGTGATAATCCCAAGGACAATGCGCATTAGCTGGTGATGATCCCAATGTAGCATCTAGACTCCACTCAACTGATCAAATTGAAGTGTGAACTGAAGAGAATATTCTCCTACAGGAACGTTCTCCCTAAACTATAGGAGACTGAATAATGACTAATAAACATAGGGAAAAGTAGGAAAAATAAGGCAACCGTGTAACATCGCTATGGTGAAAATAAAGAATGGGTCCCGGCAACGAGGCCATGTTAGGTACCCAAATACAAAAGATACACTCAAATAAACAAGGAAAGAGGGAAAACCTCATGGGAAAACCTCATGGGAAAACCCCCCCTCAAAGTATAATGTATGTAAAAAGAAGAATTGACAATTGCTCAGCAACCGTGTCCTTCACTCCAAGACGACTGCGCAGAGAATGAAACTTTTGCTCAGTGAAGGTCTTGGTGAAGATGTCTGCAATCTGTTCTGCTAAAGGACATAACTACAGGTCGATGATCCCCTCGTGTACTAAGTCCTAGATGTAGTGCATGTGGAGTGTCCCCGCCATCTTCAAGTCTAACTCCTGATAGGAAAGGAGTCGGGGCAGACTTGCAGTCTTTCATGTGAAATCTCTCAAGGAGACCTCGTGCATACTTGGCCTGAGACAGTTTGATGCTTGATGCATCCTGACTGATCTCGAGTCCAAGGAAGAAATGTAGCAAACCCATGTCCGTCATCGAGAACCTGTCATGCAGAATCCTCTTGACTGCAGCAATCGCTGAAGTCGAGCAACCGGTGATCAACAAATCATTAACATACAAAACTAGGAGTAGAAGTGAATCAATCGTCCTGAGCATGTAAACATTTGGGTCTGACTTACAACGTACAAAGTTCTGTGACGGTAGGTAGGAGTCCATCTTGGCATACCATGCCCTCGGAGCCTGTCTGAGGCCACAAAGAGACTTTTTCAGTCGACAGACCAAAGATGAATCCTGCATAAATCCCTGGGGCTGCTCCATATAGATCTCCTCAGAGAAATCGTCGTGAAGAAATGCATTCTTCATGTCCATCTGATGGACTTCCAATCCCTTGGTTGCCGCAATGGCAAGTGCCAAACGTATGGAATCCATCTTCGCTACTTGAGTGAAGGTCTCATCATAATCAATATCATGCACCTACTGAAAGCCTTTGGCAACTAGCCTACCTTTGTATCTACTAACATGTCCATCCGTTGCACTCTTGGTCCTGTAGACCAATCTGCACCCAACAAGTTTCCTCCCTAAAGGAAGGGGAACCAAATCCCAAGTCTGGTTCTCGATGAGGGAGTTGTACTCCTCCTGTATGGTGGATTCTCAAAAGGGATTTCCAACAGCCTTGCCATAAGACTGTGGATCTGAAGACTGAACCAAAAAAAGATGCCTGGGTGGCATCGGTTCAGTGGCAGTGAGTGTAAGAGGAGTCTCCTCAAAATCAGATCGAGTCCTCCTAGTATCAGCCGAATCCCCAACAAGATCCCCTGCATCCTGAAGAGTAGTCTTGGCCCACTTGGGCCTTGGCTCTAGCTCTGTATCTGCATCTGCATGCACTGACTTTGCATTTGACTGTACTGAATCTGTATCTAGATCATCTGAATCCTTTGAATCAGAACTCTCATCTGAAGAAGAGTCGACATGTGCATGCTCATCATCTCTAACAGGTGGAAGAACAAAAGTGTTTGCATGCGGATGTTGAGGTACATGCGAGACACTTTCCCCGAATTGGACACTACGTTCAATGATGAGCCAATCCAAGGAAAGATCAATGAGTCTGTATCCCTTCACACCGTCGGGGTATCTAACAAAGATACACTATGGGCTCTGTGGATCAAGTGCCTTCCTCTTCTCAAAGAGAATCCTGGCCCATGCACGTAAACCGAAAATACGGAAGTGGGTTACTTCCAATTTGAGGCTGCTCCAAGCCTCATAGGGGGTCTGATCCTTGACAGATCTATGGGGAGATATGTTTTGGATTTAGGTTGCACAATTAAGTGCTTCAGCCCATAATCTCTGTGGAAATGACTTTGCATGTAGCATGCAAGATGCCATCTCTTTTAGAGATCTATTTTTCCGCTCAACAACTTCGTTTTGCTGCAGAGTATAAGGAACCATGTGTTGCCACTGAATCCCGGCCTCATGACAAAGAATATGTATCTCATGGTTGACATACTCTCCCCCGTTATCTATTCGAAGGACTATGATTTTCTTTCTTGACTGTGTCTCAACAAGGGCTTTGAAATCTTTGAGGTGTTGAAAGACCTCCGATTTTTGCATGAGAAAGAAAATCCATGTGAAGC
>ML783726.1:0-21081 GCA_009831015.1 Picea engelmannii
TGAGAGGGGAAACCAAACAAGAAAGACACAAGGGTTTGCAAGAGAGTTGCAGGTTGTTCACCAGAAAGAGGGTTGGCCTTGTTATCAGTTGAGCAGGTCATATGGCTACAGGTTTGAGGGTTGAAGATAGATTGGATGGGGCGGGAAATTTTAGCCCATGGAAAGAGAGGATAGTATTGTTGTTGCAGGAATATGAGTTGTGGGACATGGTTGAGAAGACTGTTACCATTCCTACAAATACAACACTTTTGGTCGCATATAACAAAAGGAATGTTAAGCCAAAAGGATTATCCTTGATGCCATTAAAGATCTTGTTATTCCACATGTGACAGGGAAAAATAATGCCTTTGAGATGTGGGCATCTTTAACCAAGTTATACCAGAGTTCAAACAAGCACAAAAAGATGGTATTAAGAGAAAAACTAAAAAGTATCAAGATGACCAAAACTGATACAGTTACTTCATACCTTACCAAGATAAGACAAGTTTGTGATGAGCTAGGTGCAGTTGGAGAGGCCCTAGAAGACCATGAGTTGGTAACGACTGCCCTGAATGGTGTGACAAAGCCATGGGAAGTCTTTGTTGATGGAATTGTGGCATGGGAGAACTTTCCGAAATGGGATCGTTTATGGGATGATTTTATCCAGGAGGAGCCTCAGAGAGGATACTTGCATGAAGGCTCCCAGAAGGGTGAAAATGATGAGGAGAATGTTGCTCTTATAGGAAAGAGCAAAGGCAGTAGTAAGAAAGACATGATTAAAGTAAAATGCTTTGCATGTCATAAGATTGGCCACTACGCTAGTCAATGTTCAAACAAGAAGAAGGGCAAGAAGGATGCACAGATAACGACATCAACTGAGGTTGATGATTTTGCTAAGAGGTTCGCGAAGGAATTCTCTTAGATGTCTTGAAATGGTTGTATAGTGTGTGAGGACACTGAAGCATGGTTTGTGGATAGTGGTGCATCTTGTCACATGACGAGAATGAGGTCGGTGTTCCTTAGTTTTTCAGAAATAGACTCAGACTACCATGTGGGTTGTGGGACTAGTACCATGCATGCAGTGAAGGGGGTTGGATGTGTGAGATTCCAACTAGAGTCAGGAGGATTTTTGGAGGTGGCAGAGGTATTGTTTGTTCCAGAGCTAAATGTAAATTTGCTTTTAGTGTTAGCTTTGGAGGATGAGGGATGTGGAGTTGTGTTCCATCATAGACAGGTGTTCATATATCTAGAGGGAGCTACTCCGGAGACAACAACAATGCTTGGTGTCAGATATGAGAGATTATACAGGTTGCTGGGATTGCCTACGATTGGATCCAGTGGGTTCTTGGATTCAGAGTCAGTGTCCATATCAGTGACAGATGGTTGTGAGGCTTCTTCCAATACTGTCAGGAGACTTAGCTGGTATGAGATGACACTGATGGAGGAGGAGCATAGGTATCCTGATCAGAGTTCAGTAGTAGAGGTAGTAGGATGTTCTAGTTCAGAGGGAGCAACTACAAACGTAGAGGACATGATTGATCATGGAGGAGGTGCTACCAGAAGTACATCTCTCGCTAAGAGGGAGTGTTGAGTTTTGTATCTCGGGAGGTCTTCTTCATGTGTTTGATGTCTTAGCATGGGGAGGACATAAAATGGTCCCTAGGCATAAACTTTATTTTATAAAGTTTAAGTGACTTACTTTATTTTATAAAGTTTAAGTGACTTTTTAATTTATGAGGGATAAAGTGATTTTTAAGTTGTGTTAATGAGAGATTAAAACACAACTGTAGATCTTGAGAGCGCTAGGATTTAATCTCAACCATTAGATCTAAAATAACTTCCTAACTTCTTCATGAAGAGATAAAAAGGAGAACTAGGGAAAAGACACATTCATTCTAATCATTGAATGAGGAGAGAGAGAAGAGAAGAGAACTGAAGAAAGAGAGAGAGAACAAGAAGCAGGGGTGCAAATTCCAAGGGCATTTGGTGGCACACAAACTAGGACATTTCCAACATTTAATATAGAAGTATCGTACAACATTTATTGGAGGTTGTACAACATTTATTGGACAGGTCATACATCATAAATTTGACACAGAAATAGAGGCAAAGAAAGACACAATTTTTGAGGCATTGATTTCTATTATAAATCTGTATAGTTCCGTACAAAAAGTTTGGCACAATTTCAAGGTGAAGAAGGGCACAATTTTCAAGATAAGTATAATGTATTTATTGCTGGAAAAAGATTGCTGTAAACTCTATGTTTTCTGTGAGTTCATAATAAAAATATCTCTCTCTTGTACTTCCCTTCGTGGTTTTTCTAGGGGCATTGCCTAGAAATATGTGTCATTGAATGTGTTTGTACTTTCCTATTTTCCGCATCAGTATCAGTTAAATGATTTAATGTGTTTGAACGATATATCCTTTTAGGTGCACCTCTAGCTTATTCACATGTAGAATTAGATTCCGGATGAACATTTTATTTGTGAAGGATTTGTTTCCATAGATCAATTTAGGGGAAGATCACCCAGATCTTGTACCTCACATCATCCCATTGTAGTTCATTACATGCTGGTGGGTCAGATCACAACATTATAGGAACCCTAGTGGATGGCTCAACACTCCATCAACCTCACCAGTGAACCAATGTTCTGTTTGCGTGACATAGGTTTCTGAACTATATATCATTATAGGCACACTTCTAGCTGCTTTGCATGTAGAGTTAAACTTTTGATGAACCTTTTCTCGCTGAAGGATTTTTTCCATACATCATAGTTGTTAGAAATTAAGGGCTAAACAATAGGCTAGCTTAGAAATAAAAATATATTCTCTTCAAAATTTTATCTACAAAAAATTCATAACCAACAAAGCATAATTAAGTATGCATAACCCAACAGTAATAAATGAACCAGATAGCCATCAAATTTAACACAAAACCAACAGTGTATAAATAACATATAACCCAGATCTGATTGAAATATTAACACAATTGTAGAAGGAAAACCAAACTGCAGAAAGCTAAAACATGAACAATAGTACAAGATTTGTTGATGTTGCCTTCTTCCAGTGTATGCTGAGAAGTGCACTCCTAATTCATTGATCAAACCCTCAGGGCAAATCTCTTTATGGGACTGTGATCATGCCAAATAGGACTGCAGGGATGACTGGAAAAACACTGTAGGAAAAGGACAGCGACAGTAGGTCGAAACCTTAGGTCGAAAACCTTAGAACAACAGGCCGAAAATCTCAGGACAACAGGCTGAAAACCTCAGAACAACAGGCCGAAAACCTCAGAACAACATGTCGAAAATCTCAGGACAACAGGCCGAAAACCTCAGAACAACAGGCCGAAAACCTCAGGACAACAGGTCGAAACCTTAGGCCGAAAACTTCAGAACAACAGGCCGAAAATCTCAGGACAACAGGTCGAAACCTCAGGCCGAAAATCTTAGAAGGCAGGCCGAAAATCTCAGAAGGCAGGCCGAAAATCTTAGAGAGAAAACCTCAGAATATAGGCCGAAACCTCAAGACAGTTGGGTGAAAAAATCAAAGCAGAGGTTGTCCAAATGAGGCGCTAACCCCTCATATATATACTAAACGTGACCTCAAACCACTAGGGCCGACTTTACATATAACAATAAAATAATATATATAAAGTATAAATATAATGAGTCGACATGACACATAAATGAGGGCCGACTTTACACATAAAGGAGGGCCGACTTAACACATAAAAGGAGAGCCGACTTTAACACATAAAAGGAGCAAGACAACATTACATCAAGGGTAAGCACCAACGTCCACCTAAGGCATATAGACCACATAAGTCTCATAAAACATATTAGGAGCTTTTCATCATCACTGCATACATGGAAGGCTTATGATGTGATCATGCCTTTCTTCTTATCTGCTCTTAGGTCACATAGAACATCCCAGGAGAGAAGAAGGTCACACATCATATCATCTTGGTACTAGATCAAGAATCTGCCTGGTCCCAAACCAGGATACCCCAGAACACATTCGAAGGCCCTAGAACATATCTAGGGGCTTATGTCATCAAACTGCTTGGTCCCCGACAAAGAACCCCAAAAATACACTGGGGGCCCAACTAGGGTCTTTTTCCATGGCTCTAACTGCTTGGCCCCAGACCAAGAACCCTAGGATTGCACTGGGGGCCCTAGATCACAACTAGGGTCTTTTCCATCCTCCTAGAGAATGGCTCTTGCAGCTGCATTAAGTTTGACACTCCCTCTCAGGAAGAGTGGCATTCTCAGGAACACCAAGCTTGTCTCTAAAGTACACAAACTTTGTCAACGACAGGGGCTTGGTCAATATATCTGCAGTTTGTTTCGCAGTCGGAACATACTGAATACTGAGAATGTTCTTCTGCACCATGTCCCGGACATAGTGATATCTCATCTCAATGTGTTTTGATCTGTCATGAAACACATGATTCTCAGAGAGCTTTATACAACTCTTGTTATCACAATGAATTACTGTGGGTTCCAGTTCAGCACTGAACAAATCTGAGAGTAGCTTTCTGAGCCACACTGCTTCTTTACTAGCACACTTGCAACAATCTATTCTGCCTCTGCAGTGCTTTGGGATATGGAGCCCTGCTTCCTACTGGACCAGGAGATCATAGTTGAACCCAAACTGAAACAATATCCGAAAGTGCTCTTCTGGTCCACTGTACTGCCCATCCAATTTGAATCTGAATAGCCATGAAGCATTACACCTCCACTAGAAGTGTATTTGACCCCATAGGCTATAGTCCCTCAGACGTATCTGAGAATATGCTTAGCAACAACCATATGAATGTGTTTTGGCTCACACATAAACTGACTGAGGGCATTCACTGCACATAACAAATGTCCGACCTGGTGTGTACTAGATACATCAATGACCTAATAATCTGACGATATACTGTAGGGTCTTTTGGATCTAAACCTGTAGCTTGATCATGTAACTTCTTAAGGTTATAGATCATAGGTGTAGTCATGGACTTACATTCCAACATCCCAAATCTGCGAAGCACATCAACCACATACTTACCTTGTGAGAGAAAGATATCACCAGGTCTTTGCCACACCTCTAAACCAAGAAAATAATGCATAAGACCCAAGTCCTTCATTTCAAACTTTGTTGACAGCTCCCTCTTAGTATGAGCCATCAGATGTTTCTCACCAGGAAGGAACAAATCATCCACATAAAACCAAGATTACTGGATGATTCTTCACAACCTTTATGTAAAGGTTGGGATCTGCTATACTCTTGGAGAAAAACCATACTTTTGAAGAAAACTGTCAATTCTTTCGTACCAAGCTCTTGGAGCTTGTTTCAATCCATACAAGGCTTTCTTGAGTTTGTAGACATGGGATTCCTTCCCATGGATCACAAAACCCTCTGGCTGCTCTATATAAACCTCTTGTTTGACTTCACCATTAAGAAAAGCAATCTTAACATCCATTTGGTGAAGTTTCCAACCAAAGACTGAAGCAAGTGAAATAATACTCTGATAGAGATATACCTGGCAACGAGAGCAAAGACCTCATCAAAATATATTCCCTCTTTCTGAGAGAAACCACGAGTGACGAGCCACAAATCTAGTCTTGTATTTTTCAACACTGCCATCCGTTGCATGTTTTATTTTGTAAATCCATTTAGAAGTCACAACTGATTTTCCTTATGGTCTTGGGACCACTTCCCATACATCATTCTTTAATATTGACTCGTACTTTTCTACCATGGAATCCTTCCACACTTTGTGTTTGGCAACCTCATCAAAGGTGGAAGGTTTTGAGTTAATCACATGATTCAACTGAGCAATCAAACCTGAGTACTTATTTGGCTTCTTACTTTCTCTAAAAGTACCCTTTGGTGTTGCATGTTTCTCGGCTTCCTTTAAAATTTCTCAACACCAAGCTGGCCTCCTTTTGGCAGGAGGTCCCTCTAGGGGTATCTCAATGGAATCTCTTATGGGATCCACTGAAGGCTCTTTGGCCTTCTCCCTCTGGTCATCTGAATGTTCAAAAACTGTTATGAAGCTGGAGCTTCTTGCCCCTCTGCATCATTGGGAAACTCTCTAGAGCATCGAAATGTTGCTTCCTCATGAAAGGTCACATCTCTGTTGACCTCAATATATTTCTGTCCTGGAATATAAATCCGGTATGCTTTTGAGGTTTCATTGTACCCCACAAATGTGCCTTTCTTTCTAGAGGGTTCTAACTTAGTCCTCTTTTCTTTTGGTACATGAACGTAGATAGGACTACCAAAAATTCTCAAGTGATCAACTGAAGGCTTCTTACCTGTGAAGACTTTTGCTGGAGTTTTTTCTTCCAAGGCTTTGTGAGGACACCTGTTCTGTAAATAGATTGCAGTACTAGCAGCCTCGGCCCAAAGGAACACCAAAAGATCCTGATCATACATCATAGCTCTGGCTGCCTCACAAATTGTCCTGTTCGTTCTTTCTGCAACCCCATTCTGTTGGGGATTGTAAGGCACTGTCAACTCCCTCTTAATCCCAGAAGCCCGACAAAGATCATCATACTTATGGCAGTCAAACTCTTTTCCATTATTTGTTTTGAAAACATGGATATGTCTGCTTGTTTGATTCTCAACAAGATTCTTAAATTCCTGAAATTTACTGAAAGACTCATTTTTAGTTTTTAGAAAATAAATCCATGTTTTACGGGAGCAATCATCAATAAAAATGATATAATAAAGACAACTATTCATGGACGGAGCAATCATAGGTCCACAGAGATCAGAATGAATAAGATCTAAAATACCATTGGCTCTTCTTCCACTGTGAGGATAAGCTTTCTTTGTGTTTTTACCAAGAGCACTACCTCGACAAACACTATCATGCTCAAAATGAAAAACTGGCATACTTGTTACCATCTTTTGCAAACCTGGAAGAGCATCGTAGTTGAGGTGTCCAAACCTTTTGTGCCATAGTTCGCAGGGGTTGATCATCTCATGAACCAATGCTTGGATAACCTGACTCGAGACTTTATAAAATCCACCTTCTTGAACCCCAATCACCATGGCTGAGCTCATACTTTCATTTGAGGGCCACATAAGAGCCTTTCCTTTTGAGAAGGCTACTGTGTACCCTTTACTTTCTAGAACTGCAACTGAAATGATATTTTTCTTTAAACCAGGAACATAAAAAATTTCTTCAACATGTAAAACATTACCTGATTGAAGCTCAAAAGAAGCTAAGCCAACTCCTTTGATGTCAAAAGTACCATCATCACCCAGTTCTACTTTTGCATTAAACTTCTTCTCTCTATAATTTACAAGAGTCTTCTTGTGCCCTATCATGTGTCTGGAAGCCCCACTGTCCACTAACCAAGTGTCCACTGAGTTGGTGATAGCACCAGACGGTGCTGATACTAGATAACTCTCTTCGCTGCTATTGCTCTTTGGTGGCAGTGCTAGTTCTCTTTTTCTGAGAATCTTCTTCTTCCTTAGTTGCAACCGAAGAATGAAATTTGCCTTTTCGTTTATGCTTTTAAGGAGGATTTCTGCAGTCCCTTGCATAGTGTCCTAACTTGTTACAGTTATAACATCTTACTTTAGACAAATGAGAGTGAGGGTGAGAGTGCTTACCTTGAGGTTTCTTACCTTTGTCTTTGTGTCGAGGAAACCTTTTCCATTTCTTTGCCTTGGCAGAAAGAGTATGATCTTTCATAGTGGAGGGCTCATTTCTGCTTTTAATTCTGCCCTCTTCTTCCAAGCAGTCATGCCATAATCTCTCGAAGTTAGGTTGAACTTCTCTTCCATTCATGGATGAGAGGAATGTCTCCCATGATTCTGGAAAGACCATCCACTACTGTTTGTAGTAGGTCATCATCATTTGCAACAACTCCAATTGCCGCAAGCTAATCTCTTGTTTGGGCAATTTTGGAAAATAAGGCAGAGACAGTTTCATCCTTTCCCATCTTTAATGTATGCCGCTGTTTCTTCAAGGTCCTCTTTTGGGTAGGAGCCTTCTTCTCATACAAATTTGCTAGGGTATCAAAGCATTCTTTTGCTGTTCTTAAGTGAGCAATGTGAGGCATCATACTATCTTTAACTGAGTAAAAAATGACCCTCTTGGCTTTGGCTGACCTCTTCTTATAGGCTACTCTTCTAGCATTTGAAGCAGGTTCTTCCACTACTCTGGTAACCAACTCAACTAGATCACTTTCTTCTAGGATGTTTATGACCCTAACTTTCCAGGCATTGAAGTTTGAAGCCCCTTCAACCTTGTCTTCTGCTTTGATTGAAATGAAGCCATGCTGAGATCTGAAAGCAGGAAAAATACCTGATAATAACAAGCTTACAACTAACTTGATTTATAAACCCTTAATAGAGGATCAACGCAGGATCAAAAGTCTGCCACAAATGAGCTCTTTTCACGCTCTAAGCTCTGAAACCATGTTAGAAATTAAGGGCTAAACAGTAGGCTAGCTTAGAAATAAAAATATATTCTCTTCAAAATTTTATCTACAAGAAATTCATAACCAACAAAGCATAATTAAGTATGCATAACCCAACAATAATAAATGAACCAGATAGCCATCAAATTTAACACAAATCTGACAGTGTATAAATAACATACATGACCCAACTTTGATTGAAATATTAACATAGCTGTAGAAGTAAAACCAAACTGTAGAAAGCTAAAACAAGAACAATAGTACTAGATTTGTTGATGTTGCCTTTTTCCAGTGTATGCTCAGAAATGCACTCCTAATTCATTGATCAAACCCTCAGGGCAGATCTCTTTATGGGACTGTGATCATGCCAAATAGGACTGCAAGGATGACTGGAAAAACACTATAGGAAAAGGACAACTACAACAAGTCGAAACCTCAGGCTGAAAACCTTAGAACAACATGTCGAAAGTCTTAGGATAGCAAGCCGAAACCTCAAGCTGAAAACCTCAGAACAACAAGCCGAAAATCTCAGGACAGCAGGCCAAAACCTCAGAACAACAGGCCGAAAATCTCAGGATAACAGGCCGAAACCTCAGGCCGAAAACCTCATAACAACATGACGAAAATCTCAGGACAGCAAGCCCAAACCTCAGGCCGAAAAATTCGGAACAGCAGGCCAAAAATCTCAGGACAGCAGGTCGAAACCTTAGGCCGAAAACCTCAAAACATAAAACCTCAGAAGGGAGGCCGAAAATCTCAGACAGAAAACCTCAGAAGGTAGGCTGAAAATCTCAGACAAAAAACCTCAGAAGGCAGGCTGAAACCTTAGGATAGTAGGGCGAAAAAGTCGGAGCAAAGGTGTGTCCAAATGAGGTGCTATCCCCTCATATATATACTAAACGTGACCTCCAAACCACTAGGGACGACTTGACTTATTTTGACTGGGTCGACTTTACATATAACAATAAAATAATATATATAAAGTATAAATATAATGAGTGGACATGACATATAAAGGAGGGCCAACTTTACACATAAAGGAGGGCCGACTTAACACATAAAAGGAGAGCCGACTTTGACACATAAAAGGAGCAAGACAACATTACATCAAGGGTAAGCACCAACGTCCACCTAAGGCATATAGACCACATAAGTCTCATAAAACATATTAGGAACTTTTCATCATAATTGCATACATGGAAGGCTTAGGATGTGATCATGCCTTTCTTCTTAACTGCTCCTAGGTCACATAGAGCATCCTGGGAGAGAAGAAGGTCACACATCATATCGGATTGGTACTAGACCAAGAATTTGCCTAGTCCCAGACTAGGATACCCCAGAACACATCCGGGGGCCCTAGAACATATCTAGGGGCTTATGTCATCAAACTGCTTGGTCCCCGACCAAGAACCCCAGAAATACACTGGGGCCCAACTAGGGTCTTTTGCCATGGCTCTAACTGCTTGGTCCTAGACCAAGAACCCTAGGAGTGCACTGGGGGCCCTAGATCACAACTAGGGTGTTTGCCATCCTCCCGAAGAATGGCTCTTGCAGCTGAATTAATTTTAACAATAGTTTTAGTAACAAAGAGAATATGACCATCTATTGAATAATGTGCCAATGAGTTTGAATTGAGAGGTAATTATTCTGCCAAAATTGCACAACACTTTGATCTAGTCTCATTCCTTTGCAGCACATGCCCTTCAGGTTGGGCAGACCGTGGCAAGAATGGAACCCTAGTGGATGGCGTAATAGTTCATCAACATCATTTGTGAACTAGTGCCTTGTTGGCTTGCTATAGTTTTATGAACTATATATTCTTTTAGGTGTACCTCTCGCTGATTCACATGTAGAGCTAGATCCTTGATAAACCGTTTTTTCTGAATGATTTGTTTTCATAGATCATAGTTTTAGTAAGGGGGAGAAGATGACAAACTATCAAAAAACTTGCCAACGAATATAGATAGCTTACCTTTTTTTTTATTTGCAAAATACGTCTTATATTACAGTAGGAAAATTTGCAAGATAGTTGATAAACAAAAAATAAAAAACAGAAGGGTATATACAATGGATTCTCATATCCTCTTCCTGATAGCAACAATACTGAACTTTGTGGCATCCTTAATCAAGAGGCAGACTTTGGTAGACAATTGCATACATACCTCTTGTTGCCAAGAGTGAAAAAAAGATTGGATTGAACTCACATCATTGGAGAAGGCGTACTTGCATCCTAGCTTTCAGATTTTAAATAAATCCGAAATCTGAAGACACTCCCAGATACCTGAGAAGTGAGATAACACCAAGGAGCTCAAGTCACCAAGAAGTGCTGCACACCAATGAAGTTGTTCTTGAAGCAACACATAATGTTGGTCCTGCACCAACCGCTAGCATGATCTAGCAAATCACTCCCATAAGATATGTTTCAAAGTATTTAAGACACTGCAAATGGGGCACAAGCCATCTATCATTCTTCTTTTGGCAAGGCAAGCTTTGGAGGGCAGCCCTTGATAAACAACTAACCAAGCAAAGACTCATAGCTTGTAGCTCAATTGAAGTGACTAAATATTGTGCAACCGATGGATCCATCTAGCCTTAGTGTTAGAGGACATCCATCTAGCATTAAGAACAAGAGATACAGAGTGTGTTTGATGAAGGAGAGAGTAAAGCTTCTTTGAATCATATTACTATAGTGGTTTTCCAAACCACCATCCCCAATCTCTCTAAAAGGGCCCCTACATGTCAATATTCAGCTTGTATAGATCCCCAATAGGGAGAAAACACATAATGTCTTAATAGCCAACTTATCAGATGAAAGAAGAGACTTCTGGTGGGCTAACTCTCTCTAATCCTCCCAATTTTTGTATGTGAAGTCCCAAAGATCCCACTGAAAGAAGATCCTGAAATTTGGGGCACTCTTAAATACACTGCCCTTGATTTATCTAGCTCCAAATAGGTTGCCACGCCAAATCCCATCTCGCACTACTTTGAGAGAAGTTCCATCTGACGAAAGGAGCAACATACCCGCAAGCCTCCCAAATGCTTTGACAAATGACAAAACCAAACACTTTAAAAAGATGAGGTGACGGGATGATATCACACGACCCAAAGGGGCCTCAGATCAAAAGTATATGTTGAGTAGATTGAAATCGATGATGCAAGAGAATTTGCCAAGGGGCAGATCCTTTAAGGCAGTTGATTATCCATTTAGCGACCAAGATATGAACCTAAGTTGTCACATCAATAAATCCAATACCACTGCCATTTTTGGCATAGTGAAAATGTTCGAAGGAACCATAGGAAGCCCTTTCTCACCATACTTGGACCAAAGAAATGATTTGACAGTTTGTTCCATTCTCTTGAACTGAGTCTTACTCGAGAGCTAGCAAGAGACATAGTAGATGTACGAGGCTTGAAGAATATGTGAGACCATTGTAAGCTTCCCTGCCAAGGGTAGATCCTTGTACTGCTAGACCAAAAGCTTGGACTCCAACCACTCAAGACAACAATTCCAGATATCAACAACAGAAAGATCAACACCAAAAAGGATCCCAAGATAACAAAATATCTCGCAAGGTTTGACCCAATTTCATAGAGAAGGTATCCAACTCGGATGATCATCAAGACTAAACAGTGAATAATTTGTTTTCCTGCTATTGACCCCAACCCCAAAAGTGCATCAGAAAGTATCGAAACAACCCGTAGGAACTTGCATCAAACCCTGATTCAAATGTCCCGAAAGTAACGAATCATCAACAAAATTGCTGTTGATCATTTTTGATCCATATTGGATATAGATACAATGAATTCTCCCTTTCATCCTTGTAGACTCCAATAAATACCCCAAGGCATTAATAGCTAGAACATAAAGGTAAGGTGAAGAGGGCAACCCTGTTTGATCGATCAATGAAGAGGGATGCAGTCAGTCATAGTGTTATTCACTGAAACAAAGGCTGAAGCATTAGAAATAGAGTTTGCACCATTGCAACACACTTGGGGCCAAAATCGAGGCATTGGAGCATATCGATGATGAAAGACCAATCAACTTTTTCATAAGCTATATCGAAATGAATCTTAAGGAACAAGGACTTCTGGCTAGTCTCCCTAGCCAAATCCATGGCCTCCCAACTAAAAAGAACTGTGTCAAGAACAAATCTACCTTGCACAAAACCAATGTGCTCCTCTCGAACAATCCGTGAGGACACTCCATGAATATGAAGTGTGGGAGCATTGGCCGGAATCTTATAGGAGACTCTAAGAAGGTTAATGTTCCTCCAATTCCCAATAAAATCACGAGAAGCATTCTTAGGAATTAACTTAATAACACTTGGGTTAAAAGAGACGATCAAGTTACTTGAAGAAAAAGCCTCATTGGCCATGTAACATAGGTCTCTTCCAAATGTATCCCACATTGCCTTAAAAACGCACAAGGCAATCCATCAATACTAGGAGACTTACCGTTCTTCATAGAGGACAAGGCTGTAAAGAGTTCCTCCTTGGAAAGCACAAAATCCAGTTAATCATGATCCACCACGCTAAAAGTCTCAGTGACTACTTGATAGCATGGTTGCATGGCTACCAAAATCGAGTTTGAAATTTGATAGGGTGAGAAGATGTGCTAAATCTGCAAATTGAACAACTCTCTATTCTTGAAGGTGTCCTACTCCAAAAACCCATCCTCGCTACGGTGTCCTAGAATTCGATAAAAAACGCTTTAGAAAATTAAAGTAAAATTTGGAGCAAACATCCCCTTCATTGATCCATTGGAGACGAGCTTGAACCTTGACTCCCTTGGCAATATATTTCTCCTCTCTTTGGACTACAATCTCCCACTTTGTTGCTTCGTCATGGAGTGCGGTATTGTGCAAATTCTCCTCCAAGAATGTAGGAACCTCTTTTGGTTGCCTTCAAGCTTGCTTCAACTCCCATCTCCTCTTTCCCACAATCAAATGACCCCAATATTGCATGAATTTACTTGTATGGCAGAGGAATGCATCCCATCAAATCATCCACCCCGTGTCCCCTTGAAGACAAGGGGAAATTTTCCAAATCTGACAAATTGATGCTCTAAAATCCAGAGATTCTCCTAATGCCCGAATGAGATTGTCATCTGAGTGGGCAAGTGATTAGAGCCGGTCGTATCCATCAACGCATCAACAGGGCGAAGCTTACAAAAGAAAGCCACTCCATCCCAAGGCTCCTAAAAATGATCCAACTTCCCTTGAACCCTGTCTTTGCCTTTTTGAAAGTTACACCACATGAACCATCCACCATAGTCTAAATCCTTTATGCCTCCAATTGGGGTGAAACACTTGTAAAGTAGCCTTGCATCGCTACCAAGCCTGCTTTTCTAAGCTAGAAATGACGTTGCTAGAATTGCCATCCCTATCCTTGGACCACTCAACCGTATTAGAATCCCCACCTATAATCCATTTGCAGCTAGAAGAGAAGAAGGCAACTAATCTCAAAGGGAACACCTATCCAAACTAGCATTAGGGGCATGCACAAAGCAAAAACCAACTAGTAGGGGCATAAACGGAGCAAAAACCAGCTAGCCTATTTTGAGTTAGGATAGTAATGCACACACATTTATGTGACTTGTCAATGCCATGGCCAACTGTGAAGCTTTGGAGGAAAGAAGAAAGAGATAGAACAACCCCACCATTTCCCTTAAGAATTCTCCGAAGTCCAATAGGGGCCTTTCCAACAGAAACCCATTCGACATTGCAACTCAAAACCAGTAGATTTCACTTCTTGAAAGAAAACCACATCAGGTATGACTTTCCACAACATATTTCGAACAAAAATCCTTCTATCAAGATAGTCATCCCTTTGACATTCTAGGAGACAAGAAACAACTTCATTCAAGGATTAACCCCATGCTCAATCTACTGTAATTGTTGTTAGACATAAAGTCACCCAACTGCAATAGTCGGTGAGGTCATAGTCGCATCCTTATAGGTTTTTGGCTGCGACTTTGTCCCAAGATCCCTAAGTTGCTACTCATCCTAGGAAGGAGACCTAGGTTTTTCCTCTTACTTGTCTGCATTGTCCATCCTCCTTTAGTCTCCATAATCTGATGCGCAAAAGGTCAGGGTTGGGATACTGCAAAGGAATGGGATGAAGGTTTGGATTGGTTACTTTTTGGGATGGATGAGTGTTGAGGAGCTTTGAGGGTGGGTACCTCTTGTTAAGGACCTATGTCAAGAATGGATGGAGGGGCAAGGTTAGAGGGGGGAATTAAGGTTGGGCATTGAAGACTCCTTGGGCTACTCTCCCTAGGTGTGCAATGAGGGTAGTCATAAATGATGGTCTTGAGCTTGACGAGCGAAGCCAACACTGGGAAGATTCAGGTAGTGGACCTTTTGTCAGTGAACCCCATTAGTGGTAAAAATCGAGATAAAGAACATGTGTTATCTCTGGGGAGGTCACAAGTTCAAAACCGACGGGGGGTAGGGATGCTCATATAGGCCCGTTGTGACAAGGCTGGAAGGGTAGACGACCCCTGGGATAGAGGTTCACAAGGTTCACTTCGGTGGACCTTCGATGGACCTCGGGACGTCTCGGCCCCTGCTAAGTCACAAGTTATTGGTATATCTGGCTTGCGGGCTGCTTGGATATACTCTTGGGAGGTTGCTGTTCCCATGGTCAAAAAAAAAATCGAGATAAACGGTGGAAGCTTATGCCCTAGGTCCACCTTGACACATACCCTAGTGTTAGATCTGAAAGAGATATGGTGACCATCTAGGATCAAGGCTTTACCAAACCATTGTGCAAACATGTCCACAAAAGGTTGAAGGTCTGCATGAAGTTTAGAAAAATCAAGCCACAAGGGGTAATGGGCTTGAGAAGTGTCATCGAGGTTGAAAGTGGATTTCTAGGATTGCACATAGGCAAATGAACCATCAATGTTCTATGTGCCATACTAGAGGACATTTTGAGTAGCAACCTTTGAATTAAAAGGTAGTAAAAAATACTTAGACCTGAAACTATAGTAAAAGTGTAAGAGATCCCTTTGGTCTCCCAATTCAAGATAACCCATTTGTTGAAGGCATCTTCATTTGGCATTCGTCGTAGAAAAAGTAGAATAACGCCGCAATGCTCAACATTTTGTGACCTTCTTCATATTCCTTATTGCAGTTCATGAAGAAATTAAAATCCTCCTATTGACCGCCTCTTCAACTAGGGGGGTCAACTCCATGTACCATGAAGATATGCATCATCAGATGCAAACATGTCAAAGACTTTTTGGTTCTACAGGGCAACTTTTGCTCCAGCACACAGTTTTGTAAGTGGGATTTTCGTACCCCTGCGCAGGTTTATAATGTAATAGGTCTACATGGATCATGTTAGGTCAGTTGCCTTAGGGTTTCTTCATTAGGAGAGTCCCTTTCACTAAGTGTTTTTTATCCTCAGGAGGTTAATGTGTCCTAATCAGCCGGGTTATTCTCCCTTGAGTTTTTCACTCCTACCCAATAAATCCTCCAAAGTGGTGAAAGGTGTTCTAATGAAGTCATTCCTAGGTATAGCTAGCGTTTATGAATGTTGTAAATGACCATGTAAGACAACACGCGAAATTTCACTGAATTACGTCAAGTATAGCCAGGTTTTTTTTTAAAGTTGGGAATTAATTAATTAATTGATTAATTCTGGGTATTTAATGTAAAACTTAGGTTTCGAGATTTTTGATAGGGGTATTTGTACTCAAAAGAAAACTAATGAGACCCCCTACACCCGTGGACCAAGTTTCAACTCAGTCGGACAAGTTTGCTAGGTTGTTTGTCCACTTTAAGAGTTTTTCGGGAAACAACGATTTTAATTGCCAAACCCAGGACATGGGGAAATGTCATTTTTGTAATAATGGTCCAAATCAAGTGAAATAAGTGGCATTAGTGATGAGAGGGAGACCCCACCTAACCTACCCACACCCTTTACCCATTCATGTAATTTTTATTTTAATTAAAGCTACGTCCCCCTTTAAAACTTACGTACGCTCTACTCCCACATAATAATTGGAAACTCACCTTCTAATTAGAACGTGGGCCGCTTTCCTCCATTCATATGCCCTTCATCCTTACCCAATCACATCACACTTAGGAGTGTGGACTCCACACTCCAAGTCAACCCTTCCACATTCCTCACGTAAACTCACTCTCACGCTTTGCCTCACGTAGTTTAGGAAACCCCACGCATAAGTTAGAAAGTTTCACTTGGAATGAGGCGTGGGGCCTCTCCTTACACCAATCGCTTACCTTTAAGGAGTGTGGACTCCACACTCCCTCCACACTCCTTCCATGTACCATCCCATACCTCTCGTTTCCCTTTTCAAAGCTCACGCTTTCATCTTGGTAACTCACGCTTTCATCTTGGAGAATGGAAACATCAAGCTGTAAGGATGGAATGAAAGCATGGATCTCCTCCTTCAACCCATGCGTGGACTCCCTCACTTGCCTAATTCGCCCCTTCCTTGCTTGCTTTATCATCTCCACTCCAACTCTTCTTTCCATTTCCCCTTACCCTAAAAGCCTCTTCTCTCATTGGTTGCTTTCCTCTTTGAGTTGTCTCTTCCCTTGGGTCTGTGACAAGTGTTGAAGATCCAAGAGGGGTCTCCTTAGCTTCTCAAGCTATTTAAAAGACCTCTCTCTCCCTCATTCTTTACCTTTCATTATTGCACTGTTATGCTACTATTTTCTCACCATCCCATTCTCTCCCTTTCTCATTATTATTGCCACGTTTCTTCATTGGTGTGGCTCTTGAAGAACTTGTAGCAATTAGTTGCTACAACTTCTTCCATTTGGATTAAAAAGGGAATGCTTTGGAGGATTCAAGGATCTCAAGATTTGTCTGTGCTCTTTACATGCATATGAGGTGAAATCATTTAGTTTTAAATATTTGTTTGATTATAGGTAGATTGTTGGGTAAATTAGTTTACTTAACTAAGCTTAGTGTTTGTATAATTGCTAGCTTATTTGATTCGCATTTGCGAATGATTGAAATTAGTTTTGATTATTAATACATGCAATCATTATCTATTTTTGTCTCACATTCTGTTTAAGCTTTGCAGGACACTTCAAGGAGAGGACATTGGGATAGGTCCAAGCACGGATTTACCCTTGCTTCTCACTTACACTCCAAATTATTTCTGATATTATTCACCGTCTTCATTCTTGATTTTAGTAGCTAATGTGTTTAGATAGGTCACCTAAAATCATATAATTTTCTGGTTTTGTATGCAAGGAATTTCTGCCCAAAAAACAAAAATTCCATAACTTTCTCGAGTGTGTTGCAGCTCAAATCAGCAAGCAATAGCTTGCTGATTTTTGCAGATTTTTGCCAGGACAAGAGGGCATGCTGCCCAAATTACACGCACAATACACCCTCCAACAACTCCTTTCACGGTGGTAACGTTTTCTTCTTCCCGATCTACTCTAAATCATTGTAAAAGCAAGCCAAAGGAGTTGTACCCAAGTGGCTTGCAGTTCCTTTATTTTTGAGTCTTTACTTTGCATGCTTCAGTTAGGTTTCCTTTCTTTTTCTTTTCAGTTCATAGCTTAGCTAGTTTAATCTTTGATATCTACATGCATGCTTAAAGGAAATTTATTTAGAGTAGATCCAACATAACTAATTAGTTTAGAGCCCGTGGAGGCATAGTGGTTTTCCCTTTTCCATTTCTCATTCAACAATCTTTGTATGCAATCTCTAATTGTTAAATCTTAATCAACACACATGCATCAAATAACTGGTTAATTAATCTTTCATTTCAGTCATTTACTTCACATGTAGTAATTGCTCTTAGATCTATATTTTAATACATGCATGCAAGTATTGGTACCTCCAAGTGATAATTAATCATTTTTAATTTCCGCAAGTTATATGTTTTGCTTTATATTTCATATGCAATCTAATCTTTTATAAGTGAATTTAACTTGCGATCTTGTGTTTCAAAGGCTTCAGCCTTCACAACATTTTTCAGATCTCAGTTTCACAAGCATTTTAGTTCTTACATTTACATGCAATAATTCAACACTTAAGAACTAAATCTGCAATTTCATTGTTAAGAGTTCACACTCGTCTTCAGTATTTTGGCAATCCTTTGTTGAGCAAGCTATAAGCACTCAATCACACTTCGCCATATTTAGCTCTTAGGCCTAAAACAAATTAATTAGACTTAATAGGACACCATAACTCGCCATCTTCGCCATTTAAAATGGGGTTTTGAGGAAAGCCACATAAGGTGCTAGGCCGGGGACGGTCTCACGGTGCGCGACGTCCTTTTCGGAGTACTTGACCTTAGGGTTGACCTGTGAAGCTAGGGTAGGCCTCGTTGCCTCACTTCTTGAGCATCCAGCAACCACTTGGTAATAGGGGGAGGAGAGTTTTTGGGTTGACACCTAGATAGGGCTAAAATTAATCTCACACTTAATCACTTAATTTAATCTTCAATCTACAACATCAGCAATACAATTACACACTGGCAAGCCCATTGATCTCACTGTCTTTCAATTTACATTCATAAGCAAGCTATCTTTGATGTGTTGTAGAATAATTGCTTAAGTGGTTATACCTCTGATCTGGAATACTTTACTTTCAAAGATTTCATTTATCTTGTATCCCGGTATCTGTGGCGTGATCCTTCAAGAAGTGCGCATCCACCTGGAGGCATTCTCTTGACTGGGTCTTGAGTGCTTTGCGTCTCTTGTCCATTGAAAAGTAGTCCAACGGAAGTCTATTTGTTGTGAGCATGCTTGGCTTGATGCGTTGATGGTTGTTCATCTTTGAATATCTTCTTTCTTGCACATTTCAAGCACTTGTTAATATTTTTGTATCTAGTTTAGCTTGTATATCTTCATATTCTTTTGTATCTAGTTGTATCTATCTTGTTGTAATATTGTAACTTGTAATTATCTTGTAACGAACATCCCCTTAACTTAGTTGACCCCTTGCCCAATCTTAGGCACTAGTCTTAGTTGCCCTAGGAAAAGGTCTGACTTTCATACTTAGTTAATTGCATCTTGCATTTGCTGCTTAACATCATAGGCCAGATTCCCCCTTACCTTTTAACAAATTAAAACCAACTTCTAGAACATTAAACTATTAATCTCATCTAGTAACCAGGGTCTACCCCCCTTGGCTTCCCCAGGAGTTAGCCTAGACGAAAGAGGTTCATGTCAAAGTGACAGCGTGGACTTTGAACCTAGGCATTGTGCTTCCGAGGACACACTAAGTGAGCAGGACTTAGCTCATGTCTGCAAGTGTGTATAAGGACGACAACACCTCCTTTGTCTCTCGTTGAATTTTATTAATGACACTAGGGTTAGGAACAAAGTGCGTTGCGCTAGCCCCATTAGAAGGACTAGGCTCTGAAATATGATTTGCATGCACCTTTGCGGCCTTGACAAAAGACAAGGGTTTTTGAAGACTGGTAGGCACCTCAACACCTTTGATTGAGGGAGGCACTTTGGTTGGGGAAAACAATCTTGAGATGGTGAGGGGTTCCTTCCCCATTTCTTTAGAAGGGCAACAATCTATGAAATATTCCACACCCTCACGAGGTTTCAAAGGGATCTCCATCACTATCGAGATGACCTCCTCCTTAGCCACAGCAGAACCAAAATGCGAGATCTGATTGTATAGCGAGAAAGTCTCCATGGGCACTTTGTGTTGCACCTCCATCTCCACCGAGAAAGGCTGAGCATGAATTGCCAAGCTTCCATTGAGAGATTTGTTGAGATTTGGGTACCTTGGAAAGTGGTCCCCTTGTGTTTGTGAGTCTCTAAACACAAAGGGGGGGACTATTACCCTCATTACTTTACTTTATGATTTTAATTTCACTTTGACTTAGGAGATTTGAGTCAAAAGTGAAATATGTCACTTAAGTCAAAAGTGACTATTAATTCACTTTGTGGGTGAATTGATGGACATAAAGAGAAATAAGGAAATTAAGCCAAAGTAGGTTTTGAGTTGAGATTCTTTTGGAAGATCTCAACCTTTGATTAGAAATGGGATGGGATGATCTCATCCATCCATTTCTAGGTTTCCTTATGTTTTCTATAAAGAGGGCGCATAGGGCATTTGGAGGCTCATTCTCACTTGTATGTTCACCAAAGGAGCTTGGAGAAGGGCAAGGAGATGGGAATGGAAGAATTGGGAGAGGAGAGCTTGGGCGCTTCCTTTCATGGAGGGCTCATGGAGGCCTAGCGCCCAGTTTATTTGTGGTGATCACACTTGCTTGGAGGAGGGCGCACCATAGGAGGGGGTCGCACAACTAGTAGGGAGGAGTTTTACTTGGAGGAAGTCAGATCTGATTGTTTCAGTGGAGAGGCAACACAGGAGAGCAGATTTCTGTGGAGGGGTTTCTTCATTGGGTCACAGAGTAAGGAGGGTGCATCACTTCAGTGGGATTGAGCAACAAAGGAGAGGGCGCACTAAGCTTGGATGCATATCTCATTGGATCCTTTGGCAAGACTCAAGAGGAGCTTTCTATGTATACAGGTTCCTTTGTATTGTATTACTTGTTGTATCTCATGCTTTATACACTACTTATATACACTTTCATTCCAAACTGGTTTTCCCCAGGGTCATGTTGACCAAAACTACTTGTGTTCATTTCATGCATGTTTAGAGTTTAGATCAGCTTGTTAGAGTTGTAAAGATCACGAGGAGTGTTATATGTTTT
>ML783726.1:35185-55049 GCA_009831015.1 Picea engelmannii
CACTTATCAGAAGTAAGTTCAGCAATGGAAGCGACTGCTGAGAGGGGTGCTCGTTTCCACCCAACCGTAGGCGTAGCGACTCCTACTGGATTTACCACTAGCCACCCCCGAGCTGAGACCACGACGTCCTGAGACTTGCGTCTCCCTGTCTTCCAGTGTCCAGGAGCGAAGGTTGCAATCCTCCCCCTCTGCGATCACTCACTCTGCGTAAAAATTGCCAGAGTTCCCCTCGCGTCTGACCCGCAATCGTTCCAGCCATACGCCTTATCCTCTCGCGAGGTTGCGTGTGGCACGATTACCCTCGCGCTGTCAGTCATGATGGCTCTACGGATAGGCGGTTCACCTCCCCATCCCTCATCAAGCCATCAACCTACCAGCCTGCAAGGCATTTATTTCAGGGCTAGCGAGCCGCTTTTGGTTCTCCGGGCCAGTGGAGTCCAAATACGGTATTAAATTCTCAGTGGAAGTTAACGCCCCTTTTTCAAGGTGCCCTCCACCACCATCGTGGTCTCTTTTCCGCACATTCCATCTCAGCAGTTCTGCAATAATTCAATAATATTCAATTTATCATTTACATCACATATTCATGCTTACGAGTTTTGCCATAGTCCTTGGCCAGTTCAATTATATTTACAATCTGGGGGAAACAGGGTGTTACATCTTTTAAGTGGAAAATTATTTTTCCAACTTAGGAAAAAGGTTAGGAAACCTTTCCCACTCTCTCTTATGATTTTTTGCTCATTTTACAATTTTTGGCTTTTTTAATTTAGTTTTGACTAACTTGGACTCCTCATGGACAATGACCTAGCAAAACTTGTCAAATTGAGCTGAAACTTGGTCCAAGGGTGTAGGGGGTCTCATTCCATTTCTTTTGAGTACAAATACCTTTATCAAAAATCCCAAGGACCTAGTTTTTACATTTTTACATCAAATTTAATTAAAATTACCATTAACTAGGTAATTTTAAATTTAAAATAAAAAACTATTAAAACTCGACAGAATTCCGCAACACTCTAGGAGATGTCTAGCATGGTCATTTACAATATTCCTAGACACTAGCTACCATAGGGATCGACCATTAGAATGCCTTTCACCACTTTGGAGGATTATTGTGGGAGTGAAAAACTCAAGGGAAATTAATAAGGCTGGTTAGGCCAAATTAATAACCTGAGGAAAAAAACACTCGATGAGAGGGACTCCTCTAATGATAAAGTCCTAGGCAACCAACCTAAACTATGATTCATGCAGGCCCATTACATTATTATCCCACGCAGGGGAGCAGAAATTTCGATTACAAAAACACGTGCTGAGATCAAAACTGCCTTGTAGAACCACTATAAGTCTTCAAGCTAGTAGCGCCCTCAGGTACATATCATCATGGCACATGGAGTTGACCCCCTAGTTGAAATAGGTGGTCAACAGGATCAAAGAGGGACTATGTCCTTTTTAGATCTTGAAGACAAAGATAGGGGCAAGCAAGTCCAATCTCCTCTTCAAGTGTGAGAACCTGCAACACTTATAGATCTCTTGCCAACAAATATTAGTAGAATGGTGCTACCTACATAAAATGATTCATAAAGACATAAACATTAAGCAAAATGGATATGTATTATAAAAAGTTCAGATGTACATAAGCAATATGATTATTAAGCAAGCTAGCTTTTCTAACCTTATTCTACTTGGAGATAGCTCCACTAGAAGGCCACTTACTAACAGTTGAAACAAGAAAAACAAAATAACAAATTTTACCTCACAAAATAGCACATAACATAGATGCTCCACACATGAAATTGACACAAGAATGTAGCCTCCAAAGCCTTTTATTCCAATTCACAACAATGATGATACAATACAAATGATATGCAAGCACTATTCCCAAGCTCCAACTAGCAAAGGGCAAGAGAGGAGGGCGCACCAAGTGGAGGAGAGGGGCGCACCACTTGTGAGAGGAGGGCTGCCAAGTGTTAAGGTAATGACTGCCACCTCTCTCTTAACCCAAAACGTTAACAAGTGGTAAGGAGGAGGGGGATAGAGGGGCGCACCCTCTCTTTGACCACATGCCACAACTAAAGATAGATGGCATCTCATTCACTCTTCAACCAATAGAATCTCTCCTTTGGTTGTCACATAGCCTTTTAGGCTTTATTTGACCTCAAACATGTCAAAACATGTTTCTGACATGTTTCCCAGGAAATAACATTGGCTGATTTTTCCTGATTTTTTATGTCTTTTTTGGGTTTTGTGACTAAAATTAACTTTTTAGTGATTAAAATCACTAATTTCCCTCACCAAAGTGGGTACTTAGGTAATGTGGGTGCTCTAGGTCCAAAAATGAACACCTCCAAGGCATATGAAGCCTCCTAGTACCACTTTTTTATTACAACTTCACTTTACAATTAAAAAATTCCGTTTTACGAAATTTTTTTAATTAACTGAAATCCTAAGGGGGACTTAACACATTTCCATAAAACTTTAGGAGGATGTTTAGCATGGTAATATACATTAAAGTCTAGACACTAGAGGCTTAGAACCATGCTAAGGCCTAACCATGAGTATATATTCCAGCTTTGGAGAAATTGAGTGAAAAAACTCGGAAATTATAAATTGCTCAGACAACAGAATATAATTAACAAGTAAAAAAAACACTCAAGAGTAACAACTCATGTCTAAGTCTTAGGTGGCTAAGACTTTTTACAAAGTTCATCATGCAACATCTCTTATTACAATTCCCCGAGGGTATGGAAAATGTGGAAAAAGGGTGATTTGATAGACTGGTTGAACTTCTGAACTTTGAATTTTGAACAAGGAGTTGTTCAATCTTTGGCGGCTTGCTGGAAGTCCATCCTAGTGCAACTTGGTGGATAATAGTTACCATGCTTCACCTTATTGCAGTTTGATTTCATGGATTCTATAATCGGAACTTTAACTTTACTTCACTGATGATATCTGCCCTTTTAGTGTTAAATATTATCTATGAGATTCCAAATTCTCCTTTGCCCATATCTAAGCGTCAGAAACCAAGCTTTTCTGATGATTGTTTTATCTTTTCTGATCTTGGATAGACTTTGTGCCAGTCTTTGAAAATGTAACTCCAGTCCTTTGGACCCAGTGGAAGGAGATAAAGGTATTGGTTAGAACTTAGCAATGATCTTCATAAGTCTCTTGTTTCCTTGCAATAAAGAAAAAGAAGGTCTAGTTTTTCAGATTTCTTCATCCTTCCTGCAAGGGGTACATCTTGGAGGCCATGTAGAACTTTTTCTCTAGGTCTGTTGTGAGGGGTTTTTTATATGCTGGGATCCAAAAGAACATATTAACTTTTGGGATGGAGTAAGAGATCCAAATTTTCTTCCATATAACTTCTGGGATCATTTCTTTCTATTTTTTCTTTGGCATATGATATAAATACAATGTGCATCTTTTTTTTCTTGAAATTAAATCTTCATATAAATCTTGACTGATATAATATAATGACCAATGTTAACTTGTGCACATAAATAAAAGTTAAGTAATAGTATTAGGCCTAGGTAAAAAGTAAATGTAACTCAGTCTAGTGAATAAAGTAAATGAGGTTAATTAAGTCATAGGACTTGAGACATAGTCTTGTACCTATGGGGAGTTATGTTGGTTATATCCAAATATATGCACTGAATGTCATCTTCTACAATGAATAATCATGCCGCATTGTTGATTCTCCTCTTCACAGTTTGGTATGATCTCTCCCTCTCCCATACAATTGCGAGTTCTCCAGTCTTGGGGTCTCTATTTGTAATACTACATTCACACTATCTTATCTTTTGTTTGACTACTAGCGCATAGCATTTGGTTAAACGCTTAGTTTTCTTTCACATCATTTAGCCTTTTTTTTCTTTCAGCATTGTTATAGGAGTTGCTTAGTTTTCTTTTACATCATTTAGCCTTTTTTTTTCTTTCAACATTGTTATAGGATTTGCTTTCACACTCCCACGTTATATTTACACTGGATGTATCTTCTAGTCCCTTTGACCTACTTTTGTGGTCACTTGTTGGACATTAATAAAATTATCATATCATATCTTATCTTATCTTAACATTGTATCAAAGTATTAATGGTCCAAAGCTTGTGATTGAGATCACTGATTGAAGACTGTGAATGAGACCAATGAGAATAGGGACCATGGAGAAGAGCGAAGATGTGTAGAGCCCGGAGGCAAGGCAAGGTTCAAAACGATACCTGTTGCTGCCTAATCCACACCTCAGGTCATGTGGAAGAAATCTTCAATCCACTGGGTGTGGCCTTGGGGGCAAGTCATATGTCGGGTAACTGTCAGCTGACACTGGACTTCTTCGTCTAGGTTAACTCCTAGCAAAGCCAAGGGGGGTAGTCCGTAATAAAAGAATCTAAGGCTTGATTAAACTAAGCACAATATTATTCTAGGAGTTAAATGACATCAAAAGCAAGAACAACTAATTTAGCAACATATCATGACATAATAATAGAATTGCTTATGCGAAAGATATTGAGCAAGTAAAGTATGTCAACACAAGAGATAATGCTTGAAAAACAAATGCGAGCACTTGAAAGTAAATGCTGATAAGCAAAATGGAAATAAGCAAATGAAATATGTAAACCGGTGCCAAAAGTAAAGTGTTGCAATGCTCTTGGTAAATTTTATTAGTTAAATATGTCTGGTTGAATTAGTGGGTTAATCGAGTGAAATGGACCGATAGTGCAAGTCCACTTTGTGCATGAAAATTGTAAGTGTGAAAAAGAAATTTAAACTAATGTATGGCCCTTTAACAATTATCCCTCAAATGGGTACAAACAAAACTGCAGGACTTCCAACGAGGAGAGAAACTAAGTCTCAAAGTATCCCCCTTGAACTCACATGCAATTCCACAAGTATCGGTTCCTATGAGCAATAATGGCAAAAGGATTTTCCTAATTAAACTACTCCACACAACTCAGGTCCCTTTTTGATCGTGCCATAGATCAAGCAAAGCTCGCAATGGCCGAGAGCATACTAAGGCCCTGCCAGGGAAAGTTCGTTACTTTGCCAAAACGAAACAACCGGAAATGAAACTAAACTGACTAATCTAAGAAATTGAAACTAAGCTAACTAGTTTGCGGTGCTTGGGTTTATTTTAGATTTATTTTAACTTGCTAAAATGGAAAATGGACACAATGCAAAAAAGGAGACAATCCCCCCGGGGCTGGGGGGTGAGAGGTCTGGTGGGTGATCCCAGTGTTGTTTTTGAGTTATAATCTTTTTAGAAGAAGGTTTGATGGTCTTTTATAGAATTAAGACCAACAAACTTACAATAATGAGAGAAAATTGGTATTAGAAGAAGGTTAGGTGCCTTGGGTGGTCTCGGATGCTCTGGATCCTCGAAAATCAGGTAGAGTTTCTCCTTGTCTGTTCGTTAACTTGCAAAAAAAAGCAAGCTAAATTGGAGAAAATGCCCGAAAATGCTTTGGGACAGCTTGCAAGAAGATGTTAGATTTTGCACAAAAATTTGCCAAATGAAATTTATGAACTAAGTTAGCAAAGGACCAAGAAAACAAGCAAGTTTTCTTAGTGAATTTTGTTTTCTGTTTTAGGACAACAAACTAAATGGCACTAAGATTGCCAAATAAAGATTTTAACGCTCTAAAATTGAAACTACCTTTTAGCCTTGAGATTTTTAATGAAATACTTGCTAAAAGATAAACCCTTTATATGCTACATCTAACTTTAGATGAAAAACCAACAAACTTACAATAATGAGAGAAAATTGGTATTAGAAGAAGGTTAGGTGCCTTGGGTGGTCTCGGATGCTCCGGATCCTCGAAAATCAGGCAGAGTTTCCCCTTGGCTGTTCGTTAACTTGCAAAAAACAGCAAGCTAAAGTGGAGAAAATGCCCGAAAATGCTTTGGGACAGCTTGCAAGAAGATGTTAGATTTTGCACAAAAACTTGCCAAATGAAATTTATGAACTAAGTTAGCAAAGGACCAAGAAAACAAGCAAACAAGCAAGCTTTCTTAGTGAATTTTGTTTTCTGTTTTAGGACAACAAACTAAATGGCACTAAGATTCCCAAATAAAGATTTTAACGCTCTAAAATTCAAAATACCTTTTAGCCTCGAGATTTTTAATGAAATACTTGCTAAAAGATAAACCCTTTATATGCTACATCTAACTTTAGATGAAAACTTATAGGTGCAAACTAGATCTAACATGCGTGCATGCAAAAGTAAAATCTACCTTTGATTAGCAATTGAAATTTAGATCTACTTATGCAGGTAAAGAAAGTAACCAATGAAATCTTTAGTTTTCTTGAAGGAGAGATAGAGAGAAGCTTGACAGCTTGGAACCCTTGGGCAATGGAGTCTCCCAGTGGATTGATGAGGGACTATGTCTTCAAGGATCTTGGAGTTTGTGGAAGATACAAGCAAGTTCAACCACCTCTCCAAGCAATGAGAACATGTAAGCTTAAAATACTTGCAATAAAACTGTTAAATGATTCGTGTCACCTACAAAAGAGACTTGAAAAGCATGTTAGTCAACCAAAACATGCTTGCAAATCAAAATCTCTAAAATAGATAAACAATAGGATCTAAAAGCAAACAAGCTAGATAAATCCTATCCTATTAGGTGACAACACCCCTTCAAAGACCAAACTAACAATTCCAAAAGCAAGAAATTAGACAAATATTACCTCGTAGATTAAAAACACATGACAATAAGCATCCACACAATAGCACAAACCACCTTCTTGACCTCCAAATCCTTTTTTATTCCAATGAATAAGTATTACAATGGTATTAGAACAACAAGCATGCCCAAACTCTCATTAACCAAAGAGAGGAGAGGGAGCTTCAATATATAGGAAGAGGGGCGTAGATCTCAAGGAGGGGTGGTGCACCACTGAAGAGAGAAAGAGACAAATAGATGCTTGGATGGTCGCCACATCTCAAGTAAACTCAAGAGAGATGCCACCACTCAAGTGAAGAAGGATGAGAGGGCACCACCTCTCAAGAGATAGGTGCATCTCTCCATGAGTGGGCCACTTCTTGGGAGGGAGGGCACACCTCTTTGGAAACTCCTCCAACTCAAGATATCTTGCCACATAACTCCTTTTCAACTGCCACTAACTCATCTTTAAGTGCCACTAACCACTAGTGAGGTGGAGTAAACTAGAGACAAGCTAGAAACATGTTTCCGACATGTTTCCTAATTTATAGGGAGCTGATTTATTTGTCTTTTATTTGAGTAAAATTAATTATTGGTGAGCAAAAGTCATATTTTTTTTCTCTCAAAAAGGGGGTAGAAAGGTAAAATGGTTTTTTTGGGTTAGAAAACAATACCCCCAAGGCATATAACACCTCCCAGTATCACTTATTTAATATTACATCAATTTACAAGGTAAAAATTCCCGTTTTACCATAAATTTTACGACGTATTAAAATAGTTAAAAGAATCCTAGGGGCACCTAATGCATGTCCATACGACTTTATATAAATGACTAGCATGGTAATATACATTAGACACTGGACTCAAACACACACACACACACACAAAGGCCTAACCATTAGTAGACACTCCAACTTTGGAGGAAGTGAGTGAAAAAACTTATAAAATTATAAATTGCTAAAAAGAAAGATGTAATTAACAAGTAAAAAAAACACTCTAGAGTATGCATTGATGACTAAGTCTTAGGGAGCTAAGTCTTTTACATAATAGAGACCTCATGCTAGCTCATTTTATTACAATTCCCCCATGGGGGTATGGAACACACATAAAAGAAGAAGAAGAATTTTTTTGAAGGGGCCATAAGGCTCGACTGGACTTCTAAACTTTGATTTTGAACAAATGACTAGTTCAATCTTTGTGGATCATCGTCAGTCTTGCCTGGTGAAACTAGGGAGGTAACAAGAGCCACTAGCAGGCTTGTGATGTAGAAGAAGGGAGCAGACCGTGAGCAGGAAAAAATCGTGTATACTCAGACAAGAGACACAAATACACAACCCCCAGTCATACACGATCTGTTAGAGAAGAAAGAAGTTCGTAGCAGATATAAAATTTCCATGTAGTAGAAGTAGATTGTTAGAATGCACACGAATGGAGATTAGCGTGGAATGTATTTTATTAATATGATACATGTATAATACATGATCTATGACCTTTGGGTTCATCTTCGAAGAGGTCTCTTGGACTCTTGATGACAGTTCCTATTCACTTGACTTTTCATATTTCTTCTCAAGTGAAATAATCATAACCCTAATGGATTAGGTTTCCAACATTTCCCCCCTTAATCCGAAGGGGTGTATGTGAGTCCAAGTAGAGAAATGAAATTTTGAAGTGGACAACTGCCAATTGTTGAATGTGCTCTTTGAATATGGGTTTTGGGATGACCACAAACCAAATGGATAGCAAAAGTTGATGTCTTCTACTAAATGGTGGTTTAAGGAAGACCACAAACCCTAGAACTTGGCTCTAAGGCTAAGCTTGCAGAAGCTGATGTCTTCTACTAAATGGTGGTGTTAGGAAGACCAAAAACCCTGGAACATGGCTCTAAGGCTCTGCTGTTCCAGAAACATTTCCTAATTTAGCTAGAAGCTGTTGTCTTCTGCTAATTGGAAGTGCTCTCAAATGAAGGTTTAAAGATGACCACAAATTGTTGTCTAGCAGAAGCTATAAATCTTCTACTAAATGGTGGTTTAAGGAAGACCACAAACCAAATCATGCTGATGGAATATGGCTTTGAGTCCGGCTTGCTTGTGCCTGCTTGATTGTTAGGACTTTGAAACTTGAAGTCTGAATGTCAATCACTGATATTATCCCCCCTATCAGGTACAAGGTGAGAAGATGAAAATCTTTCCATTGCAAGATGTGTCAATAATTGAGAATGAATTCTTCGGTATGACCGATATATCTTCTTGGCTATTGATGACCATTGCCAAGAAGTGATCCACCCATAGTGATCTTTTATTCTTGCAGGTTTCTTACATTTGGAACATTTGTCTGAAGGGTGATTATGCTTTCCACAATGCTCACAAGGATGAAGATCAAAACACTGATCTTTCATGTGGCCAACTCGATGACAATGTTGGCATTTAGGAATATGATCTTGAATTGGAGCAGGTGAAGATAAATTTTCTTGAAGGAATCCAACACTTTGGAACTAGATTGGTTTGGAATAATCTGGAATGTGATAGGTCACTTCCAATTTGTATCCAAGATCTGTTCTACACTTCTTGTTGATGATTTCTTCCCAAGGTTTGATGATGGGCTTGGAAAATGCACCCAAAACTTGTTTATGACAAACTTCATCTTCATTTTAATCTGCTTTTGAAGTGGTGTCACTGATTTGATCATGTGCTCGTTGTTGATATGAATCATTCTCAAATTTAAAAAGAGAATTGTTCTAAACAAGGACTAGTTCAAAATGCTGATTCTTTTATTGTATTTCATCTTGTTGGAGTTGTGATTCAAGCTGGAGAAATTTGATTTTGCCCTGCGAATCTTGTAAACATGTTAGAACATTAGTGAGAGTTGCTTTGTCAATTGTGACTGTATCATCGACAGTAGAGAGTATTAGAGTATTCAATAACTCCAATAATTCATCAGTTCGAGCCATTTAAAGATTGACTTAGATCTCAAAGGGTTTCTTGCAATTGAACAATTGAAACTAAGCAAATGGTGGGTGTCGACTTCTACCGAAAATGCACATGTTTACAATGTAATTCAATTTGGAAAACTAAAATCCTAGACCATAGTGAACTATTCAAGGAAACAAACTGAATAACATTGACATTGTGTACACCCCTTGGTCAAATTTAAGAAAAACTTCTTCTATGGATGTTGGGCAAGTTGGCTTCCATAACCTCAAGCTTGTTCAAACTATGAGAGTAGAGAAGTGAATCGATGAAATTGTGAATAGCTTGAACAAAACAAAAGTTGATAGGAAACCCGAAACAAACGCCAACAATACCCTAGCCGTTTGTGACTTGATTTGAGCAGTGGATGAAAGAGTTCTTTTGGCCCTTTCACAAGTGGTCCTCAATCTTCTAAAAGCCCTATAAGCTTTACAAAGGAAATGTTGTCCTTCATTGCATATGCAGATCTGCCCAACATTCAGTAAAAACTAGAAAACTGAGCTCCATCACCATACATCAAATGTTCCTTTGACACTATTAGTGGTCTCACCTAGGCATAACCTGTGCATATAGAACTTGAACTCTCGACCTTGTTTGTAGTCTACTTCCCCTTCCTCTAGTTCTCAAACTTTTTGAATAAGTGTCACCGAAAGATGAACATTAATATGTAGATTTCATGCCAGACATAAGTAAATAATAATGATGAGTGAAAAGTTGCTTCGTTGACTTATTCTATACGCACATGCTCAAATGTATATGTACATCATCAATCTGATTACTAAAGATTAATCTTTCAAGGAATTTAGAGAAGTTGGCAACTCTTTATAAGGGGATAGGCCCAACTTCTCAGATAACTATCTCTGAAACATGAACATGAATATGTGAATTCCATGGCAGGCATGTACATCAACCTCAAAAAAGAAATAGCAGGCTTACTGACTGGGAAATCTATGATCGATCCAAGCTACTAGTATGGGTTACAGAGGCTACTAGGATCTCCCTCAAGACTCAGAATAAGCGAAACAATCGATTGCCTTTCCATGCGAGCATTTCACGCCGTTTTGGTCACCAATGAACTCCATCACTCACTGTCCTGAGCGATTTATCTGACTCTTATGATTCTTGTGCTAATCCCGTTACCGCAAACATGTTAATGAAGTTGTGGCATCGTTTGCCCGGCGAGCTAAATGCATGAACCATCATGGCATGTATTGAAATTGAAAGGCCATATATATATATATATATGTATATATCTACGACCTTTCAATTATATATATATATATATATATGTATATATATGTATATATATATGTATATATCTACGGCCTTTCAATATATATATATATATATATATATATATATACGGTGCTGAGGGAAGTGCGGAAGGAGATAGAAAGTCAGACACTGCAATGTTGAATTCGTGATTTGTGTTTCTCTAGAAGAAAAAATTATAATCGGGGTTGGTTGGGTTGGTGGTGTTGTCACTAGTCGATCAGATTCATTGATAGACTTCGATGAGAGAGAGCTAAACTATTCGACTATGATAATTATGGAGAGATAAGTCGAAACCACAAATGGGCAAGACGACGAGTTGCATGAGAATACGATATGAATATAAATTAGGATCTGCTTCACTTTTGGTGAAGCCCACACTCTGCAAATATCCATTAATCCTAGAATACCATGCTCGTGGTGCTTGCTTGAGTCCGTACAAGGCCTTCTTAAGCCTGCAAACATGGGACTCCTTCCCATTTACTTCAAAACCCCAAGGCTACTCTATGTACATTTCTTCCTCTATTATTCCATTAAGGAAAGTTGTTTTAACATCCATCTGATGTATTCTCCATCCCATAAATGAAGCTAAAGACATAATTGCTCTAATGGAAGTGTACCTGGTGATTGGAGAAAATGTCTCCTCATAGTCCATTCCCTCTCTTTGGGAGAACCCTCTCACTACAAACCTCGCCTTGAACTTTTTGATGCTGCCATCTGTAACATGCTTGATTTTGTAGAGCCACTTAGAACTTACTACTGACTTCCCTTTCGGTTTTGGTACAATGTCCCACACATTATTCTTGATGGAGGTGTATTCCACCATGGCATCTTGCCAAACTTGGTGGTTTGTTGCCTCCTAAAAGATGGAAAGCTCTGAATCTATAATTTTGCTCATTAGTGCCACGTAGTTTGGAAACTTCGTTGGAGGTCTGCTCTCTCTAAATGTGCTTCTAGGAGCCTCAACATACCCCTGAGCATCCCTCAATGTTTGAGTGAACCATCGAGGTCTCCTGACAGAACTGGTAGGGGCCAATGTCTCCTCCTCACTTGAAGGCTGTTGTCCTATACTGTAACCCATTGTTGTCTATGGTGACCCTAGCTCAATGTTTGAAGCTTCCTGTTGCTCATCCTTTGTCATTGGAATAGGTTGATGGGACTTCCTGGATGTAAGGTCCTCCTGAAACTTTACATCCCTGCTCACTATTGTCTTCCTTTGCTTTAGAACATAGACCCTGTAGGCCTTTGAAGTCTCACTATAACCTACAAGTAAACCCTTCTGGTTGGAGGGCTCCAACTTGGTCCTCTTCTCTACAGGTATATGGATATAAACTAGACAACGAAAGGCGTGGAAATGACTCACCTTTGGCTTCACACCATGGTCATGAATCATGGCCTTAACAACCCTTATGATGGATCAATTCTTTTTCTTTGTAACCCCATTTTGTTGTGGGTCGTATGGAATAGTTAGCTCCCTCTTGATTCTTTTCTCCTTTCAGAAGCCCTCAAACTCCTTGGAGGTATACTCACCCCCATTGTCCAATCTCAATATTTTGATCCTCTTCCTCGTCTGGTTCTCAACCAGAGCTTTGGACTCCTGAAACTTGCTAAAGACCTCATCCTTGGTATTTAAGAAGTAGATCCAAGTCTTATGCAAGAAGTCATGAAGAAAGGAAACATAATAGTAAATACATGCTTCCTAAGATTGATGCTACTAACATCGATCTACAAACATTTCAATGCACTAGGTCTAGAATCTCCTTAGACCTATGCTCATTGCTTGGGAAAGCAGCCTTGGCATGCTTGCCAAGCATGCACCCTTTGCAGACTCTTTGCTGCTCAATGCTAGACTTTGGAAGACCCATGATTATCTCTCTTAGTATAGGAAACACCTTGTTATGTAGGTTCTCCATCCTCTTGTGCCACAACTCACACAAGCTGTCACTATTATGTACTAAGGCGTGAACAGGTTCATCATGCAACCTATATAGATTGCCTTCCCTAACCTGTATTATTTGTGCTACTTCTAGGCTAGATTCCTTTGACTTGATGAGGATCTCCTGGATCTCGAACTCTACTGCATAGCCCTTATTCTCCATAACCAAAACTGAAAGCAAGTTCTTCCTGAGACTTGTAACAAACAAAATATCATCAAATTCTAAAGAGTTCCTTGACTAGAGTTGGAAGGGAATGGTACCAACTCTTACTACTGGGTACTTGGCATCATCAGCAAGCTCTACTTGAACCCCTTAGTTGTGGTCTTTTAGATTTGTAAAACATTGTTGGGTTGATGTCATATGCTAAGATGCCCCATTGTCCACATAGCAAGTATCCCTTGGAATCACGTCGGTAGAAAGGCAATAAACCGTTGAGAAATCCCTCTCAAGTTTGGTGGCAAATTGGTTCACCTGAGTTTCTGCAGAGATTGGCACTTGCTTTTGCTGCTACTTCCCTTTGCCCTTCTTCTTGTTTGGACACTGTGATGCATAATGTCCGTGCTTATGACAAATGAAGCACTTGTTTTGCTGAAGGCCTCCTTCCCTGGCTGTGAGGTTGACTCCTCATTCTTTCTCTTGCCCTTGCTGGGTCCCTTTCCTCTGCCCTTCTTCGTTTGTCCAAATAGGGCTAGGTTATTGTCACCACCCTTCTTGTTGGCCTTTGACTCCATCCGAGTCTCCTCTTGGATATAGTTATCTCAGTCTTTCAAAAGAAGGAAGATTCTCGCGAGCACAAATGCTCTTGACAAATGTTTCCCATGAAGCTGAGAATCCATTTAGTGCCATGTTCACTAGCTCCGCGTCTTCAATCTTCTCTCCAATTGCTACAAGTTGTAACAAATATGCGTGACTTTCATTAGGTAACTGGTAACTATGTCTGATCTGATCATCTCTATAGATCTGAGTTTGTTCTGCAATATCATCTTCTAGTTTATCTTCTTGCTCTAGTGGAGACCAACTAGGGTACCAAACATCTCTTTTGCAGTCTTCTTCTCGTATATGTGAGGAATCAAATGATCCTTCATAGCATCCAAGGCCTTCACTTCCTTCTTGTGAGCTTCTAGTTGCTACAGATTTGTAGATGTAGCCGCAACACCTTTAATGACATCCCACAGATCATTCTCTTCCAATAACAGTGTTACACTGATATTCAAAGGCAAGAAATTTGAGGCACCTTCCAATCTGTCCTCAAATCGAAGGCTAGCTGCTGCCATCTTTTAGATCTAAGATACAAATTCTCAGATCTGATTAAGTAAGACCAAAAAACTGTCTTGCAAGTGTGCTTAGTCGTTCAAGCACAATCTCTGAAACCCTCTAACTGTTGGCCTCTGTTTTCGGTAGTGATCTATTGCTGTAAACCCTTGAGAATCTCAATAAGAGCCTAGCTCATGTAAAATTTCCAGCCCCAGGTAATAACCATTGTCCTAATGTTTTTCTCATTAAATAACTCAATAGAATTTATTAATCAACAGAAAATTAATTTTTGAACAGACCATCAATCACACAATAGTTGAAAAATAAATAGTGGAAGCATAAATGAAATATACACATACACAGATAATTTCTCCTTCAAATTAACTTCTCATTCCTTAGATCAAAGCTTACAAGGTGATCTCTGCTACCTGCTAAACCAGCAGCTGTACGGTCCACAAAATCACCCCTAAATAGAGATGTACGACTTGTGTGAGAGATGAAGGTATAACAGTACGACCCGCTGTACGACCTGCTGCTTTTCTTCTTGTTCTAGACAAAAAACCCTCTTTCTTCTCTTCTTAACACAGAATCACCCTTGGCTGCTACAAAAGACGGTTTACGGCTTGCATACGACTTGTATGGCCTACCTATTAAGGGAAAACATTAATAACAGAGGTACGACCTATCGTGCAACGGTTATTCTATTTTGCTGCACTGATGCGCTTTGACTCCTCTCTTGCTCCTTATCTATTCAACTGAGGTTGACTTCTCTATCTTGTACCTCTTTATGCTTTGTTGAAACCCTAATATGCCAAAACCCTAATCTCATCTTGAGATGTACAGTCTGGAATAAATCACGACTAAATCATTAATGTATAAAATACACTTTATTAGACTCCTAGGACCATGTCAACTACAAAACATAAGATTTTCATCTTTTTCCTAAGTGAACTTACAAAATATAATTATTAACAACTTTTCCTAACTGGTCACCCTCGAAATGTCTCGAACCACTTCCTGCACGTTCACACTAAAACTTGTGCAAGAAGTTCCTGTCCAAGCTACATTTCTCAACAGCTGTAAGTATTGCATTGCGAAACATAGAACATATTCCCAATCCTTGGAAGCACCTAAGTAAGATGAGCCCATTTTCATTGACATGCATTCATTGACATGCAAGATTGTGCTAGTTTTAGAAGTGTCTATTTTTAAACATGCTATTTATAGTAAGTGTTGCCATGGGTGCCATTTTGGCTCTAAGTTCCAATTAATTAGGATGCTCAACTCCTCATTTTGAGGTTCCTATTTTTTAGGAGGGGTCATTGCTGTTTTTAGGTAGTGACGTCGTTTCGAAGGGGTGATGATTAGTTGGAGAGATGGTGCCTTGTGTCAAAGTGTATAGAAAATATAATTTTCGTAATTATAATTTGATGAGCATGAGGATATTGATGTGGCCTGGTGTGGATAAAGACAAAAATAATTAATCAGGTTAATAATATCTCTCTCATTTTGGAAAAGATTCCGACTTATCCATGCAGGGAGTAGTTCGCGTGGAGATTATTGACGGTAAAAGAATTAATTATTACTGTCAAGGAGGGTACATTGGTTGAGGTGGATACATGCAGTCTATTTTGAACTCAATTTTATCTATTCAGTTTCAGTGAAGTACACCTTGCACATAGCGTTATCCACTTAGATCTAGAGATTACTGTGCCTTGAATGAGAGACTACATAAGTTCCAAATCGATTCAAGATTCAATTAGAGTGCACATGTGTGACTATTCTTGGCCAAGGAAGGCGCACCACTTAGAGAGGAAGAGATATCTATTTAATTAGTTCCAGAGATGGATAAAGGGTTGGATCTTGGCATTTCGTTCCCCCTTCTAGTTGTAATGTGTTCCCTGACTTTGATGTCAATAAAATGAGTAGTTTGGTTGTCATCTTCTCTTTTCTTTTGGCATGTTAATTTTATCTTGTTCTTGCTGCAACTCTCCCACTCGATTAAGTTTATTTCTTTCCTTAGTTGTATGAACATTTGTGATTTAATGATGTGATTCAATCCTCAAAGGTTCATGGTGTTAGGGTTAGTCTCAATGATTTTTAATTTGACTTTGTTATTTGCAGCTTTGACATGACAGAGTTGTCAATTTGCCCTTATGCAAGACTTAGTCTTGAAGCAGCCAAGATAGAATTGTCTGTAGGGGTTTCCCCTACAGGATTTTCCTGCCCAATGGTGATAAGGAGGCTGACTTACCTTGATCCAATAGGATTCATCTGAACTGGATGCCCCATTGGATTTTCCCACTTCCACCCAGACCTTTGTTTTGCATTTGACTCCATAGCCTAAGGAATATGCACTGGTCTTGTTGGATTCATCATTCCCTCATTGATACATCCTTCATTTGAGTTTTCTTTGTTTCTTGATCTACTTCACTCCTTCCAAGCTTGATTTGCAGATCATAAGTAACACCTAGGGATACCCCCTTGAGACTGGAAGAGCACCAGCTTGAATTGAGAGACATGAATGCTAAGGTGCTAATGCGTTGTGTTTAAAGTTGCATCGAGTCTCTATTGACCACTGTAGTGTAGATTTGTCCTTTTGGCATAATAATAATAAGATAAGGTCATATGAGTTTTCAATGACATTGTGTATGGAAGCTATATCCTTAGTATATATAGACAATGTGCTAGATGTCGTGATTAAATGTCACCTAGTATGACAACAAAAGGATCAAGATTGCAAGGAAAAACTGTAGAATTTTGACAAAGTTTTGTAAGGAAAAGATAATAAAATTTCTCATCTAGAAAGTCAAAATGACACCTTGCTCAAGGAAGTTAAAATGATTAAAATAATGGAAAAGAATGTTTTCGAAAATTGAAGTTCAAGTTGTTGACGAAGAAACATGTATAGACTCTATTGAATTTGAAAATTAAAATTGTTGCTAATGATAAGATTTTATTCCTTGATGAATCAACAAAAGTATTTGATTAATGTATAAGTACACAATTTAAACCATGTAAAGAAAGTACACAACTTAAGGTTAATTAGGGGTATCCTAAAGGGGAGATCAAGAAAATATTTTTTCAATAAAACCTAATTGTCATCCTAATCACGATTCATGAAAATTATCGCTGTGATCAATTGACTTATCGACATTCTTTTGTACAAAGATGACACTTTGTTTATGTTCCAAAAATTAGAATTCCAATATGTCTTCTTTCCGAAGACATACTTGGAGCCATAATCAGAGAAGCTCCATTTGAGAGTCTTACCAATAGATAATTCCAATAAAAGGCAACCGAGGATGGATTGAGGCTTCTACAACACATCAATATTACTTGGAGCTTTGATTATCTTTTTGTCTTGTTTTCCCATATGCTTTGAGGATGAAGCCTTCCTAGACAGGAGGGCATGTAATGTACCTAAGTGCATTATTTATATCAATAATTATTATTGAAGGTCATGTACTTCAGCATAGTTGTGTCTCTTAGCTACTATATATGCCGATTTTTATCATTGCATATGAATCATTACTTGTATCATTCACATTTTTAGTTACGACTTTTGTCCTTTTGGACAATATGGGCATGCCCCCTTTCTAATGAATACCTATGGAAATCCGTGAATACAATGAGATACAACACACTTCTCCCATCTCTTAAAGCACCCCCTCATCTTCCATGTTATTAGGTTGATCTTCATGGGTAGCATTTTTCAAGTCCTCGCTTGAGGATTGAAAATGCACTAGACATCTTAATTCTTGCTTTGGCCATATTTGAAGTGGTGATGTTCTAAAGAGTAATATCCAATCCATTGAGTTCTTGTTAGGGGACCATATTAATTTAGATGCTCACAATTGTGTCTTATTCGTCATCTTCCTAAAGTGGAATGGGTTTGCAAACTTTGTTTTGTGGGCGAGGTTGAGAGTTGAGGGCACTTTATCTTTATATGTTATGTCTACTATGAGATTAGATGAGATTTCACTATCTCTATAGCGATTTGGATTGGTTCTTATTGACATTCTTTAGATACTTTGATTGGTGGTTCCTTGCCTTATACATTAGGGAGCCTCTCTCTCTTAGATGGTGTATACTTCATAACTCATATGTCACAACTATCCATATCACCACCTTCTTTTCTTCGGGCTTGGGAACTAGGGCAATGAAGCATCCTATTGTTGCTTAGCTAGAGAACACTAGGATTGTTTGACATTTGTTCTCTTGCTCGCACCACTTGGGCTCCATGGGATGTTGTGCATAGGGCTTCTAGTAGGATAGCTGCTTGTGAGATCCTTCCACGCAAGACACCTACCAATGACGCACTAATAGTTTCATCCTATGTTGCCAGGGAATGTGGGTATGGGTATGAGTATGCCATTTTTGAAATATAGGTGTAGGGAGAAGCCAGGGTATGGATATGTCAAATGCAAAGGTGAATTTAAAAAATAACAAATACAAATTGAAATTTCAAAATTTAGATTTAAAATTAGCAGAAAATGTAACTCCACACTTGATGTATATTGCATTAACATGATAGGTACATAAATACAGTCTGAGTGACTATTGGTCTTCCCCAACGGTTGACTCTTCCTATCACCTACAACTCTTCATATTTACAATATTGTTACAAGTAACATAATCGCAATGATTACGTGTCCAACATTGCCCCCCTTAATCCGAAGGGGTGTGTGTGAGTCCAAGCATCTTTTTGAACTTTTCAAAATTTTCTCTTCCAAGCACTTCGGTGAAGATGTTTGGAATTTGCTCATTTGTGGAACAATGTCTCAAGTGAATAGTCTTGGCCTCTACATGATATTGAATCGGGTGATACTTTGTGCTGATGTGCTTAGTTCGATCATGGAATCTGGGATTCTTGGCCAACTTGATTGTAGAAGTATTGTCAACTAGAAGAGGAGTAGAATTTACTTGTTTCTCCTGCAAATCTTCAAGCATTGTCCCGAGCCACACAATCTCCTTCATCGCTTCTGCAACTGCCACATATTCTGCCTTTGTTGTGGAATCTGCTGGCACTAACTTTTTGTGTGATCTCTAGAAGACAATTGCTGATCCAAGACTAATGAGATAGCATGAAGTTGATACTCCATTTTCCTTATCCCCAACAATGTTTGAATCAGAATATCCAATCAGGTTGAAGTCATTCACCTTAGAGTACCTGAGCCCAAAATCTTGAGTTCCTTTCAAGTATTTTAGAACTCTTTTGCAACAAACCAATGTCCTTCACAAGGCTTTTGCATGAACCTGGAAAGAATCCCAACAACAAATGAAATGTCTGGTCTGGTGGTATTAAGATAGATAGGACTTCCCATAAGCTGTCTATACTTGGTTGCATCCTTAAATTCATTCCCTTCTTTTGATGTGAGTTTCAAATTTTGTTTCATTGGAGTAGAAACAGGGTTGCACTTAGCCATGCCAAACTTGTTCAACAGTTCTCCAATGTACTTCTTCTGGGAGATGAATATGTACCTTGGATTTTGAATCATCTCAATGCCCAAATAGCAGTGTTCCACGGGGACGCGTCCCCTAGGGTGGGGGACGCAGGGGACGCGTTCCCCACGTCGTTGGGACGGGGGGACGTTTCCCCACGCCCCCTTTTTGGGGGGACGCGACTCCCCAAGGTGGGGGACGAGACTCCCCAAAAGGGGGACTCCTGGACGTCCCCCCTTGAAAGGGGGACTCCTGGACGTCCCCCCAAAAAAGGGGGACTCCTGGAAGTCCCCCCAATTTTTTTTTGCCCAGTAAGACTTAAAAAAAAAATAAAAAATAA
>ML783726.1:77226-93821 GCA_009831015.1 Picea engelmannii
CTAGAATTTGTCATTGGAGAAATATTCCATGAAAATGATGAATGCTGTCCATTTCATTCTGAAACTTGGGCAGTCATAATGTATGTAATGAGCTATTAAGACAAATCATACTGTAGCCAGCTATTTCTGGTAGATGAATTAAATGAATCAGGAAAGTCATAAAATGTTGAAACACTAAGATGTCAAAGTCTATTGGCTGCTTGGTACTGATCTTGTTGAATTTTTGAAGGAAATAAAAGAGGACCCTTCTATTAGTTTCACGGTCCATTTCTTGTAAGCAGTGTTCCATGGGGATGTGTCCCCTGCATTTGCCGTGCTCTGAGGATGGGGTAACATTCTAAAAGGTACCCTTCTGTCACTGAGACACGGGATGTCAGTTTGATGTTCCCAGGATGCCACCTCTCTGCTGTGGTTGTCCTTGGGTTGTTTACTTCTTTTTCAGGAATACAGCATACTAACATTCAAAAAGGACTAGATTGCTCTTTAATATCTACAACTGAGAAGCTTGCCAAAACATGAACCAAACTTCTAGTATAAGGTCTGATACTTTCTTTCTAAAGGGAAACAGCATAATGGACTAACAACCCGGAAAACCTCAGCCCAAGGTTTCCAGAGCACGGGAGCAGAGGCACCATTTACAAAAAATCACCAGGAGCATTTTTTATATAATATATATTATTATATATTATAATCTAAGTTACCAGGATTTGGATCTGGATCCGCCAATTTTTTGAAAAGCCAGGATCTGGATACTGCGGGCAAATGACGAATAAAAACAAGATAAATATATATATTTTTATAATTTTTAAAAATAAAATTGATGAACAAACTTATAATAAAGGTATATTTATAAGCATTGTTACACTTATTGTGATAATATCGCCAAAACCAACCTCGACAATAATATCGCCTGAAATAATCGTGATAATTTCAATAATTTGAATTTGTTGAATTTAATGCAGCTGCAAGAGCCATTCTTCCTGGAGGATGGCATAAGACCCTAGTTGTGGACTAGGGCCCCCAATACACACTCCTGGGGTCCTTGGTCTAGGACCAAGCAGTTAGAGCCATGGCAAAAGACCCCTGTGAGGGCCCCTAGTAGATGACTGGGGTTCTTGGTCTGGGACCAAGCAGTATAAGTCCTTAGATATGTCTAGGGCCCCTGGATGTGTTCTAGGGTACCCATGCCTAAAGCATGGGTTGATCCTTGGTCTTGTACCTTGGTGGATAAGACCCCAGATATGTTCTGGGGGCAACCTAGTCTTTGATTAAGTAGATCTTGGTGTAATACCAAGATGTGTTGGTGTGTGATCCTCTTCCTCTCTTCTAGGATGGTCCACAGGACCTAGGAGAGACTATGAAGATGAGCATGACCACATTGTGGGATGTACCTCTTATGTAGTGATGATAAAATTAATTGGTCAGCTTGAGAATCATATGGACATGTGTTGCCACTAAGAAAACCTCTCTGCCTCTCCTAACCCCTTGGTTGTTCTTCACCCTTTGGTTTTTGAGTTTGGGTTTGAGTAGGGTTTGTATTTTTGTATTTAGGGCGTAATAAAATAAAAATAAAAATATTAATTAATATTTAAATGTGACATATTAAATTAATATTTATATTAATTAATATGTCATTATATTAATTATATTTTTATAACCCTAAGCCCTAGCCTAAAACTATAAATAGAAATCCTTCCCCTCACTTTTCCACTCACTCACTCTTTTCTCTTCTAGTCTGGCGGATTGCTCTGAGGTTCTTCTATGTGCTGCGGCCTTTCTTTGACAGTTCAGTTCGACCTCCTTTCATTGCTGCTGCCAGGTCCATTTTGAGTTGTTGAGTTGAGGGTTATTCTGCTGCTGCCAGGTACATTTAGAAGCTGTGTTGAGGGTTGCTGTGTGTTGAGGGTTGATCTAATCTCTGTTGCCAAGTGTCTATGTTGCCGCCCCCTCCTCTCTCTGCCAGTCTACTGCAACCAACCCTCTCCTAAGTGGCAGAACCCCCTCTTGAGGTTGCCGTCCCATTCCTTGAGCAGAACTGGAACCTTTTAGGGCTGCGACCTTCTTGCTGGGTTGCTAGTCCCTTACTATAGGCATCTATCCTCTAGTTGTTCAGATCTGGAACTTCTTCACTGTATGTGGCTGGGATAAGGGTTTGCTTCCATAATTTCAGTTTGGGGGTTTGTTGTCTTTTGTGTGGGGTTTCTCTATGGTGGCATAACAGTCCTACATTCTCATTGATAGAGATCTAACCCATTGAGGTTGATCCATGAGTCCTAGACTTATCTGAGCATAACATCAGTGGCCTAACATTTCTCATGTGTGTCAAGCTTCTCTTTATTACACAGAGGTAAATTTTCAAGAGGTAAGTTGCAGTTTCAACTTTATTTAATTGCTTATATTCAGATCTATTGTTTAGGTTTAGATCTATTGAATTGCTTATACTCAGATCTATTGTTTAGGTTCACTCAGAAATATTCTTATGGTTCATATCTATTGATTTGTTTACTCATAAATATTTCTATGGTTCAGATCTAATTGCTTTACTTACTCAGAAATATTTCTATGGTTCAGATCTAATTGCTTTACTTGCTCATAAATATATCTATAGTTCAGATCTAAGCTTTGCTTAACCATAAATACTTTATATCTCAGAGCTACTGTTTTACTATTCATTTCTGTTCAGAGTTTTATTTAGATCTACTATGTTCTTGCTGATCTAGCTAACATAAAAATTAAAAAAAGGTATATTTTTTGTTTCTTTCCCTAATTTTAACATGGTATCATAGGTTAGGGCGTGAAAAGAGCTCAAGAAGTGTAGACTTGAGCCTGCGTAGATCCATATTGTTAGGGTTGTTTTGTAGATCAACATCTCTTTTACTAAACTGATCTAGATCTCATCATGGCCTCCTCTTCAATTAAAGTTGAAGACAAACTTATAGGGGCCTCCAACTTCAATGCTTGGAAATGCAGAATAGTTAACATTCTTGAAGAGAATGATGTAGAAGAGCTGATCACCAGGGTAATTGAAGAACCCACTTCTAACACAGCCAGGGCAGCATACAGAGAGAAACAAACCAAGGCTAAAAGAATCATTTTTGATTCTGTTAAGGACAACATGATGCCCATCATTGGTCATCTAAGAATTGCCAAAGATTGTTTTGATGCTTTGGGAAACCTCTATGAAAAGAAGGCACCAACTTAGAAAATAATATTGAAGAAACAACTACGTACTTTTAGGATGGGAAAAGATGAATCAATTGCTGCCTTCTTCTCCAAGATTTCTCAAACCAGAGATCAACTTATAACAATAGGAGTTGATGTGGATGATGATGATCTTGTGCAAACTGCAGTTGATGGACTCCCTGAGTCATGGAGAGTTTTTCTCACATCATTCAATGGAAGAGAAGCCCAACCTAACTTCTACAGATTGTGACATGATTGCTTAGAAGAAGAAGGAAGACTCAAAAGCAGAAATAATCATTTAATTCTGAGAGATCATGCCCTTGCAGCAAAATCCAATAAATGGAAGAAGTTCCCTAAATCTAAAGGCAAAGGTAAGAAATCTCAAGGTAAGTTATCTCATCTTAATCCTCATTTATCTAAAGTAAAATGTTTTAACTGCAATAAGCTAGGACATTATGCAAGAGATTGCAGGAACCCTCCCTCTTAGCAGAAAAGAAAAGGAAAGTTCCAAGCCTCATTTGCAACTGAAGAGGCTAAACCTCAAGAGGAACCTCAAAGAAGACAAACCAGGGCAACCACCAAAGAGGAAGAACAACATCAAGAATATTATTTCATCTCAGCTCTTTCTGGCACCATAACCAAGTCTGAGGAAATTTGGTTAATGGACAACAGTGTTTCCAAACACATTATAGGCTTCAAACAAAATCTTGCAAACTATCGGGACAAGAAATTCAATGTAAAGGTGGAACTGGGTGATGATGGTACTTATGACATAAAGATTTTGGATCTGCTTCTTTCCAACTTCAATCAGGTAATATCTTTCATATTGATGAAATTCTTTATGTTCCTGGTTTAAAGAAAAATCTAATCTCAGTTGCAGTGTTAGAAAGCAAAGGTTACTCAATAGCCTTCACCAAAGGGAAGACCCTCATGTGGTCCTCAAATGAAGATATGAGCACTGCTATGACTATTGGAAGTTGTGAGAGTGGACTTTATAAAATCTCAGGTCAGGTTGTTCAAGCACTAGCTCATGAGATGGTAAATCCCTGTGAGCTTTGGCACAGAAGGCTTGGACATCTCAACTACAACACACTTCCAGGTTTGCAAAAGATGGTGACAAGTATGCCAGTATTTTCTTTTGAACATGATAGTGTTTGTAGAGGTTGTGCACTTGGTAAGAATACAAAGAAACCCTATCCTCATAGCAATGGAAAATCTAATGGCATTCTAGATTTAATTTATTCTGATCTTTGTGGGCCCATGACTGCTCCATCTATGAATGGTTGTATTTACTATATCATTTTTATTGGTGATTGTTCTCGTAAAACTTGGATTTATTTTTTAAAGACTAAAGATGAATCTTTCAGCAGATTTCAAGATTTCAAGAATCTTGTTGAAAATCAAACAGCAGACACATCCGGGTTTTCAGAACAGACAATGGTAAAGAATTTGACTCCTTCAAATATGATGAACTATGTTGGGCTTCTGGGATTAAGAGGGAGCTGACTGTGCCGTATAACCCCCAACAGAATTGGGCCGCAGAAAGAAAGAACAGAACTATCCGTGGAGCAGTTAGGGCCATGATGTATGACTAGAACTTACCGCTATCTCTTTAGGTTGACGCTGCCAGTTTTGCTGTCTACATTCAGAACATATGTCCACACAAAGCTCTTGAAGCGAAAACTCCAGAAGAAGTTTTCACCGGTATAAAGCCTTCAGTTGATCACTCAAGAATCTTTGGTAGTCTAGTCTAGGTTCACATTCCAAAAGAAAAGAGGACTAAGCTAGAGCCCTCCGAAAAGAAAGGAACTTTTGTGCGATACAATGAAACCTCAAAGGCTTACAGAATTTATATCCCAGGTCAAAAGTTCATCGAAGTAAGCAGAGACGTGACTTTTCATTAAGAGGCAACTTTTCATCGGGCCAAAGAACTTCCATGTGGTTCAGGGGAGTAGGAAGCTCCACTACTTGATTCTTCAGATTCTCCTCTTCCAGATGAGTAGAGGGAGGAGACCTCAAAACTTCCAGTGGATCCCTCAAGGGATACTATTGAGTTTCCTTTGGAGATACCTCCTATTAAAAGGAAACTAGCCTGGTGTCGAGAAATTCTAAAGGAAGCAGAAAAGCATTCAGCTTCTAAGGGCACCTTCAGAGAAAGCAAGAAACCAGATAAGTACTTCGGTCTCATAGCTAAGTTGAATATTGTGATTGATTCAGAACCTTCCACATTTGAAGAAGCCTGCAAACATCAAGTGTGGAAAGATGCTATGATAGAAGGATATGATTCAATTCTAAAGAATGATGTATGGGCAGTGGTTCCTAGACCTTGTGGCAAATCAATAGTAACTTCCAAATGGATTTATAAGATAAAGCATGCAGTAGATGACAATATTGAAAAATACAAGGCTAGATTCGTGACTCGTGGTTTCTCTCAGAAAGAAGGAATTGACTATGACGAGATCTTTGCTCCAGTTGCCAGATATACTTCCATCAGGATTATTATCTCTCTTGCAACAGTGTTTGGTTGGAAACTTCACCAGATGGACGTTAAGACTGCTTTTCTTAACGATGAAGTTGAGGAAGAAGTGTATATCGAACAACCTGAAGGTTTCGTGATCCATGAGAAAGAATCTCATGTGTGCAAAGTCAAGAAAGCCTTGTACGGGTTGAAACAAGCTCCGAGAGCTTGGTATGGTAGAATAGACAACTTTCTACAGAGTCTTGGATTCACCAAAAGCATAGCAGATCCCAATCTTTATATAAAGATTGTACAAAATCATCTAGTTATCTTAGTCTTATACGTGGATGATCTGTTCCTCATTGGAGAGGAAAACTTGATAGGTCAGACTAAGAGGGAGCTTTCCGCAGAGTTTGAAATGAAAGACTTGGGGCTCATGCATTATTTCTTGGGCTTGGAGGTGTAGTAGAAACCACGTGAGATCTTTCTCTCATAGAGAAAATATGCAATTGATGTGCTCCGCAGATTTGGCATGATGGACTGTAAGTCCATGACCACACCAATGATCCCTAACCTAAAGAAACTATAAGATCAGGTTATAGATTCAGATCTAGAAGACCCCACCTTATATCGGCAGATCATTGGGTCATTGATGTACCTCGTACATACTACACCGAACATTTGTTATGCGGTAAATGCCCTCAGCCAGTTCATGTGTGAACCGAAGCATATACATATGGTTGTTGTTAAACATATTTTGAGATATGTTCGGGGGACTATTGCCTATGGTCTCAGATACATTTCCATTGGAGGTGTAATGCTTCATGGATTTACAGATTCAGATTGGATGGGCAGTAAAGTGGATCGGAAGAGAACTTTCGGATATTGCTTCAATTTGGGTTCAACGATGATTTCCTGGTCCAGCAGGAAACATGGCTCCATAGCCCAGATCACTGCAGAAGCAGAATACATTGCTGCAAGTGTTGCTAGCAGAGAAGCAGTGTGGCTTAGGAAGCTACTTTCAGACTTGTTCAGTGTAGAGCTAGAACCCACAGTCATTCATTGTGACAACGAAAGCTGTATAAAGCTCTCCGAGAATCCGGTGTTTCACGACAGGTCGAAGCACATTGAGATGAGATATCACTATGTCCGGGACACGGTGCAGAAGAACATTCTCAGTATTCAGTATGTTCCAACGACATAACAGACGACAGATATTTTGACCAAGCCATTGTCCTTGACAAAGTTTGTGTACTTTCGAGACAAGCTTGGTGTTGCTGAGAATGCCTCTCTTGCTGAGAGGGAGTGTTGAATTTAATGCAGCTGCAAGAGCCATTCTCCCTGGAGGATGGCATAAGACCCTAGTTGTGGACTAAGGCCCCCAGTGCACTCCTGGGGTTCTTGGTCTGGGACCAAGCAGTTAGAGCCATGGCAAAAGACCCCTGTGAGGGACCCCAGTAGATGACTGGGGTTCTTGGTTTGGGACCAAGCAGAGTATAAGTCCCTAGATATGTCTAGGGCCCTTGGATGTGTTCTAGGGTACCCATGCCTAAAGCATGGGTTGATCCTTGGTCTTGTACCTTGGTGGATAAGACCCCAGATATGTTCTGGGGAAACCTGGTCTTTGATCAGGAAGATCTTGGTGTAATACCAAGATGTGTTGGTGTGTGATCCTCTTCCTCTCTTCCAGGATGGTCCACAGGACCTAGGAGAGACTGTGAAGATGAGCATAACCACATTGTGGGATGTACCTCTTATGTAGTGATGATAAAGTTAATTGGTCACCTTGAGAATCATATGGACATGTGTTGCCACTAAGAAAACCTCTCTGCCTCTCCTAATCCCTTGCTTGTTCTTCACCCTTTGGTTTTTGAGTTTGGGTTTGAGTGGGGTTTGTATTTTTGTTTTTAGGGTTTGATAAGATTAAAATAAAAATATTAATTAATATTTAAATGTGAAGTATTAAATTAATATTTATATTAATTAATGTCATTATATTAATTATATTTTTATAACCTTAAGCCCTAGCCTAAAACTATAAATAAAAACTCTTCCCCTCACTTTTCCATTCACTCACTTTCTTCTCTTCTAGTGTGGCAGATTTCTCTGAGGTTCTTCTATGTGCTGCGACCTTCCTTTGACAGTTCAGTTCGACCTCCTTTCATTGCTGCTGCCAGGTCCATTTTGAGTTGCTGAGTTGAGGGTTATTCTGCTGCTGCGAGGTACGTTTAGAAGCTGGGTTGAGGGTTGATCTAATCTTTTGTAATGTCCCCACTTTGGAACACCAGGGTATTACACAGTGTTATGATGACCAAAGTAGCCAGATGGTGATTATAGCGAGTATAAGAGCTATTGAGGGATATTTTGGGGTCCGGCTTACATCGCTCACCCTATTTCATCATTATGATCCATTCCGCATAGATTGGCTTTGGTTCCATTGCATTTCGACGATTTCCATGATTTTGAGTATTTTGAGCTATAAGTCAATTAAATTCACTGAAGATGGCATTTTGGGCACAATACTTGGAGGAACCTCTTAGTGTAATAGCTCATTGGAATCGGGAGGAGCAACACTACAGGATAGGATGGTGAGAAGTGACTTTCAGTGGCTAGGGAAGCCACAAGGAGAGATAAGGCGTTTTTCAGAGGTAAAAAGGTTAATTAATTAATTAAAGTGATTTAGTTAATTAATTAATAATTAAAAAAGAAAAGTTAGTTTGGAGAGACAAGGGGAGCAGGAAGTATAAAGAAGAGGCAAGGGCCTCTTTTCTCTCATTCTTTCATGTATGTTTATCATTTTGATATCTGGCTTCTAGCTAGAGAGCCCATACCTTGGGGGTTTTGAGGGTTTTGACTTAACAAACCCTAGAGGACGATTCGGTGGTGAAAGATTCCATCTAGCTTGTCCCAAGCTTGATCTCGGGGATGCAATAATCTCCCACACCATTCTAGTTCAGATTTACTCAGTGCAAGAGGGTTCTACACCAGCCACAGGCACAGGAAGAGAAGGAGGGCGCACCATTGGGGGTTTCCAGCAAGGGGGGCGCACCATCCATTGAGTGAAGTTCGTTCCAGGTGATTGGCCGGGCTTCTAGAGATTCTAGCACCTGGGTTTTCATTGCAGGGTTGTGGCCATTAGATCTAGTGCATTTCGGTGGAGTTTATGTGTCATTTGATTTATTGGATGCATGGGACGAATTGGAGAAGAGGAGCACACTTCAGAAAGTGATTTCAACCATTTGGTAGATCAGATCAGATCTTCATCATTTTGCTTAGGACTTCACCAGGGAGGTAACCAAGCCTCGATCTATCATTCTAGTGGTTTTGTGGAGCATTTGGAGGCCTCTAGGAGACATGCCGAATTATCTAGGGTTTCAGGCATCCAGGGAGGCACACCATTCCTTGGAGGAGAGTCAAATCCATGAGTTTGAGAGGGGTCTTGGAGATTTGAGCACCCGGGTTGTTTTTGCCTTTACCCGATCTACTGTTTGGCATATTTACCGTAGTGATTGGACATCTTTGGCAGCAGGGCCGCATTGTTGAGGCTATTCAGTGATCCAGCAGGGCGTGGCATCTTCTAGCTTGGGGGTTGATACTTCATACGACCCAGATCTTTCTTGTATTGGTATTCATGGTGTATTCTGCCTTTGGAGGCTTATAGTATCTTCTTGGAGCATTTTGTAGCAGCTCCTATTGTGTTATTGGATCCATCTTTTGAGCATTCCAGATCGACATCTTCATTGTATCAAGTTCTTCTATTTATGAATAAAATAAGATCTGAGGTGTTTTGGCTTGTTTATCATATTGTTGATCTTGCATATGGTTGAGGTATGTTCCATTAAGGTATCTTCTTGTTTATTGCTGCAACACATATATAAATTCATCATCATAAACCCTAAGGCTGAAATCAAGAGGTCAACCTGCAAGTAAACACATACAAACAAGTAAATCAACAAAGTGTTTGACGAACTGCCACAATCAGTAAAAGTTTAAAAAGACACCCAAAACCGTGATGTTCCTGGCATATTGGCTTGGGAACATTACATCTCTGTTGCCAAGTGTCTATGCTGCCGCCCTCTCCTTTCTCTGCCAATCTACTGCAACCGACCCTCTCCTAAGTGGCGGAACCCCCTCTTGAGGCTGCTGTCCCATTCTTTGAGCAGAACTGGAATCGTTTAGGGCCGCGACCTTCTTGCTGGGTTGCTAGTCCCTTACTATAGGCAACTATCCTCTAATTGTTCAGATCTGAAACTTCCTCATTGTATGTGGCTAGGGTAAGGGTTTGCTTCTAGAATTTCAGTTTGGTGGTTTGTTGTCTTTTTTGTGGGGTTTCTTTATGGTGGCATAACAGTCCTACATTCTCATTGATAGAGATCTAACCCATTGAGGTTGATCCATGAGTCCTAGACTTATCTGAGCATAACATCAGTGGCCTAACATTTCTCATGTGTGTCAAGCTTCTCTTTATTACACAGAGGTAAATCTTCAAGAGGTAAGTTGCTGTTTCAGCTTTATTTAATTGCTTATACTCAGATCTATTGTTTAGGTTCATATCTATTGAATTGCTTATACTCAGATCTATTGTTTAGGTTCAGATCTATTGATTTGCATACTTAGAAATATTCTTATGGTTCAGTTCTATTGATTTGTTTACTCTGAAATATTTCTATGGTTCATATCTAATTGTTTTGTTTACTTAGAAATATTTCTATGGTTCAGATCTAATTGCTTTACTTGCTCATAAATATTTCTATGGTTCAGATCTAATTGCTTTACTTGCTCAAAAATATTTCTATGGTTCAGATCTAATTGCTTTACTTGCTCAGAAATATATCTATAGTTCAGATCTAAGCTTTGTTTAATAAAAAATACTTTATGTTTCAGATCTACTGTTTTACTATACATTTCTGTTTAGAGTTTTATTTAGATCTACTATGTTCTTGCTGATCTAACTAACAAAAAAGTTAAAAAAGGGTATATTTTTTGTTTCTTTCCCTAATTCTAACAGTATTTATCACGATAAATTCAAATTATCGCAATAAATTGGGTAATTATCGCCATGTTTACATCCATATCACCTTCTTAATCAGAATCTTGGTCTTTTAACCCTCATTTTGGAAAAGTGAGTTCTGCCTCACGCAGTTTGACCAAAAATGTTGGCAACTAATGGCAACTAAATAAAAGTTGACATTTCCTTTGCCTTTCCTTTTTATCCTTTTACTTAAATTTTTAACATTACCATTAATTGTTTCAAGATGTTTGAGAGTGGTTCCAACATCATTGGACTTCATATGGAGAAAGTAGAATTTTGTATCCTGTTCAAAATTTAGCAGACTTAAGAGTTTTCGGGATTTCAGGATTGGTAGGATTGCAACATTTTCATTGGATTCTATCATGTATGAGGGTATGCGATTAGCATTTAATCAAGAGTACCAAGCCCTTTATGTACCTTGATGTTGGTGGTAATGATTGTTGAATTCTTCTGTCATGGCCTTAGCAAAAATGTAACCTTCACTCAAACAAAAATCATTGATTAAGCATGTTAAGCTTTTTCTACCATATTATAAGGCTTGGATTAGCCGGTTTCATAAAAATAGGGTGGTGTTGATTGATGTCCATAGAGGATTGAGGTAGAGGCAAAGGTTAGACAAGAGGCAAAGGGTGATACTAATGATGAGGATCCCAATATAAGTGATGGTGGAGCATTGCTTGCCATTTGTGTTTGTCATTTAAATTATCTCGCTCATTTATTCATATTGTTTTCTTTCGAAATTTCAATAATTTTTTGGAATCATGGTTTGGAATGTTTAAAATATAAATTTTTCATTAAAATTTAAATATTTTGTGTATTTTTAAGTAAACCAAGTCATTGAAATCAGATCGGTCCAAGTCAATCTGAGTCTAAGTCCAAGTTTTAAAACATTGGTTTGAGCTTTGAGGATACTGTGACCATTTTCCATCAAGCAAACAAGGGGAAATTCGTTGTTTTCATTGCCATGATTCATCTCATAAGTTCATTTATTTTTGTTTCGATGTGATTTTGTATTATCCTATCAGGACTTATGATTCAAGGGTGAATATCATATTTTAGTATCGATGTCTGATGTACCATTTGACATCTTATACTTCTTGTATATAAGTTTTGTTTTCATATTTGTGTAACAATGTGTTTGTTTGATGTTGATGCTGCTTTATGAGTTTAAAAAATTGAAAAAAAAGATTATTTTTGTATTTTTTTAAGTTTCTCGATAATTTCCGATATTTTCCCCGATATTGACGCATATTTCAATTTTGGACCGCCGATAAATTTCCGATAACGATAAAATGTGACATTGTTTATAAGTATTAAATACTAATTATTTTATAAAAAATAAATTATTAACATTTTTAATAATTATAATTATAAAATAGTGAATGACTAATATAAAATATAACATTAAATATTATAAAAAATTATAAACATAAACTAAGGGTGGTGAACTATTTAATATTCATTCCTTTATAAACATAAAGGATTGGGAGCCAAACTTTTAAAATCATTAATTTATAACATGAATTGGATACATAAACCATCAGGGCTGGAATTTAACATAAACCATTGCTGGCCGAAATTTAATAACATTAAACAGGTTAATAAACAACCATCAGGGCTGAAATTTAACATAAACCATCATGGTCGAAATTTAATAAGTATTAAATATTAATTATTTTATAAAAATTAAATTATAAACATTTTTAATGATTATAATTATTAAATAGTGAATGATTAATATAAAATATAACATTAAATATTATAAAAAATTATAAACATAAACTAAAGGGGACGAACTATTTAATATTCATTCCTTTATAACATAAAGGATCCAGAGCCAAACTATTTAAAATCATGCATTTATAACATGAATTGGATACATAAACCATTGAGATCAGAATTTAACATAAAGCATCAGGGTTCGGAATTTAATAACATTAAACAGGTCAATAAACAATCATTGGGGCCATAATTTAATAACATTGAATAGGTTAATAAACAATGAAAATTTAATAGTGGGCATTGGAGTTTAATAAAAGTTAATAGTTAACAAACAATAGGAATTTAATAATCAACATCAATAATTGAATTCACATGTACCATGCCATGGAGTCGATCCGGGGATCTGCTAATCTAGGCCCCCGACTCCTCGGATCCAACAACATAGATTAGAACGCATTTATATAGCTTCCCAAGCCTGCAGGTTAGGGCTTTGATGTCCTTCGTCGGTTTGTTCTCTTGTTCTAGTTACTAGTCTCTTTCAAGTTGTAGAATACAAATGTTCCTTCTTTCTTAAGATCTATTGGCAGAGTAAAAATGTTCCTTGTTCTAGAGCTTCTAGGATCCTGTTGAAAAACTCTAATTTCCTCTGCGACTGCTCTTCCTATTTCCTTAGTTCCTCTATATCAATCCTTTCTTTCTAGGGAGATACCCTTCGACGCTCCTATCATTTCATGCACTCTTATATCATTTAATGTAGAGGTTCTTGGAGTTTTCTCCTGTACTCTTGATCTATTTCTTCCTCTTTTGGCTTGAGACTTTCTATTCGGAATAGAGCTAGCTTGCCCTTTCTATCCTTCGTTTTTTTTGCCTTTTCTCCTTATGATTCTCCTCTTCTTCATTGCTTCTCTATGATTTCTAGACAACCTTCCCTTGCCAGAGTTCGAAGCTATATAATACACTTCTCTCTTTTCACTGATGTGGCGACATCTTCATGGCCTTGAATTAGCTTGAGTTTGCCATTAAATTTCCCAAGCAAACTTGACACTGCCACCTTTCAAAATGATGGGTGAATTAATGGAGTATTGGGTATATAAAGGTGGAAGGTTTTTCCTCTCTGTGATTTTCATGTCTAATTTTATTTCCTAAGGAAAACCTTGTGGATCCCCATAGTGTTACCGAGAGTGTCCTCCTAAGGTGCACTCCCACCTTGGAACCACGCTCCAAGTGGGAGCGTCCAAGGAGCGCGCCTTGGGCCCTTTTTGGCATGCTCCTTGCCATTGTAGGAAGTGCGATGCTACCTTGGACGCTTTTGGACCCTAGAACTGCAATCCCTAGGCGCTCCCTCCCCCACTCCCTGCGCTGCCTCCCACTCTCCCTCCACGCTCCCCTTACACTCCTGTGAAAATGAAGAAAAATGCAATTTATCAAAATTTTGTGTTTTGGACCTTTCAGTCTTCATACTTAAATTAAATTATTATTTCATAGCTTATGTAGGTGACCTATTTTGTAAACATAACACTTTGATCACATTGATAGTTGGCAGATAGCCTATTTCATTCCATAAATCACGGATCTACTTCCTATTATATGGTTTAGGAATTTGTATGTTTGTAATTGATAGATGGTTGATGCTTGAATGATGAATCATTAATCTAACTTGAATGTCATTTCTATCTTCATAATGATGTAACAAGTTCTCCTCTTCTTCAGATGATAGATACAGGGAGCACCACCCTTGTGCCCTCATTCAAGGCATTTCCACCTAGGGAGTCTTTTGTTTTTATCTTTTAAACCCTTAGCAATTCTTGTATATATCCTAGCTCTTCCAGTAGCACTTCTTTCTTTCCTAGTCTAGAGAGTTTACATCTTAGATTATATCTCTCTTTGTTTTTTAAAGGAGTGGTCATTGCTCTCCCACAGTGTATTGGTACTTTTGTACTTAGCAATAGTGTTACTAGAAGCATCCGCCCCCGCTCCTAGTGTTGATTTTTTAGCATCGGGAGGCATTCCCATTAGAGGCCAAGGTGTCAGGCATGTGGGAATATTTGTTGGCACTAGATTAACTTTTCGTTTCAGTGAAATCGTCCTTGAGATGAGGCTAGGGCCTCATGGGCAAGTTGATGGGCCTTTGGGCTTGTGAAGGGGTTTCACACCCACAAAGAGGATTAAAATATTCTAATTAATTGTTGAGTTTAGGAAGGGCTCCTAAACTCACTCATTGGACTCCTATAAAAGGAGAAGAGAAGATTGTGACATCTCATTGTGACATTATGGAGTTAGCATAAGTGAGTAAGCGTTTGTGCTAGGAGGATGGAGATTTCAGTAAGGGAATTTCTGCACCTAGGCAATTTGCCCTAGGGTTTTCTGGTCTTTATAGCTTTGTTCTTGGCAGGGAGAGGAGTCACTTGTGTGGAGGAGAAGGAAACAAATGAAGAGGAGAGAGGCCACACGTGTGTAAGTGAGACAACAACTAAAGAAATCAAGCTGCATGTGTGGTATGGACCACACATGCGGACCGTACAGGTCCGTACAACAAGAAAAGAGGCCGCACATGTGAAGATAATCAAGCCGCATGTGTGAGACAGGCTCGCCACACGTGTGGGAAAATTCTGTGCAGGTTTTTGGCCACACGTGTGAGGGAACAAGTCCGTACAGGCTGACGTCAATAATCGTACGACTAACATCAACAGGCCGTACAGGTGACCTGTGGCAGGTTTGCTGATTGGAAATTTTTCTGGGTATTTTGCTGAGTTGGTTGCTAAATTTTTGAAGTTTTGAGGATAGGTTTGGTCCTCTGTTTTGGTGACGTCTGGTTGTAAAGAAGGCTAGTTTTTCCTTTGGAAAATTTCTGAATTTGACATTTACAGAGCAATTTTTTTTTGTCTCAAATGTGTGTGATTTATCTCAGATCTTGGTGTTTCCTGTTGTAAATTTTCTATCATAATAGTGTAAAATTGTTCAGTAATAATGGCTAGGGTTTACTGTTGGGTCACTAGGAAGCAATTTTCAGATCCGAAATTAGTCACATAGAGTTGCATGTGAAAATTGACACCTAGGCTTGAAATCGCGCTTTGTGCGAAGTGTCTAGGGAGTGCGCTCCCAAAAATTGGGAGCGCGCTTTGGGCCCTTTGAGGACGCTCCCAGAGCTTGGGAGCGTGCTCCCAAGGCGCTCCCTTGACACTCCTTTGGGAGCGCACTTTGGGCCCTTTGAGGACTCTCCCAGAGCTTGGGAGCGTGCTCCCAAGGCGCTCCCTTGACACTCCTTGGGTGCTTCTTGGATGCTCCCTAATGGTAATGTTAAATTCTTAAAGTAAAAGAATACAAAGGAAAGATAAAGGAAAAAGATAAAAGGAAATGTCAAAGATAAAGGAAAAAAATAAAAAAAAATGTCAAAGATAAAGGAAAAAAATAAAAAAAATGTCAAAGATAAAGGAAATGTCAAAGATAAAGGAAAAAAATAAAAAAAAATGTCAAAGATAAAGGAAATGTCAACTTTTACTTAAATTTTTAACCTTACCATTAATTGTTTTAGGATGTTTGAGAGTGGTTCCAACCTCATTGGACTTCATATGGAGAAAGTAGAATTTCATATCCCATTCATAATTTCGTAGACTTAACAGTTTTAAGATTTCAGAATTGATGGGATTGCAACATTTTCATTGGATTCTATCACATATGGGGATATGTGACTGACATTTAATCAAGAGCAACAAGCCTTTTATGTAACCCCAATGTTGGTGGTGTTGATTGTTAAACTCCTTTGTCATGACCTTAGCAAAAATGTACCCTTCAACCAAATCCAAAATCATTGATTAGGCATGTTGATATTTTTCTACCATATTTTAAGGCTAGGATTAGGTAGTTTCATCAAAATTGGGTGGTGTCGAGTAATGTCCCTAGAGGATTGAGGTATAGGCAAAGGCTAGACAAGAGGCAAAGGATGAAGGATGATACTAATGATGTGGATCCCAATATAAGCGACGGTGAAATATTGCTTGTCATTTAAATGTTCTTCCTTGTTTATTCATAATGCTTTCTTTCAAAGTTTCAATATAATCATTAATGTACTATGGATGGCATTTCTAACTTCATAATAATGTAGTATTCATCTACAAGTAGCACAAATATGCATGTTTTCATATATTCTACAACTAATTTGGCATTCTACATGTTTTGTTTTGAATATAAATGCAACAATAT
>ML783726.1:95118-107057 GCA_009831015.1 Picea engelmannii
GGCTTCAAGGGACCTGGTTATGAGGATATTAGGGGGAATCTGTTAAAAAATGAAGTTGAAAGAGTAAAGGAATACCTCACAGAGTTCAAGGAGTCATGGTCTAAAACAGGGTGCACAATCATGTCTGATGGATGGACTAATCAACAATCCCGCACCATTCTTAACTTCCTTATTGCTTGCCCTAAAGGAACTATGTTCCTTAAATCAGTGGATGCATCTGATCAAGTGAAAGATGCAAATTTACTATTTCGTCTTTTGGATGAAGTAGTTGAGGAGGTGGGGGTGCAGAATGATGTACAGGTTATCATAGATAATGCCACAAATTATGTTGCAGCTGGAAGGATGTTAGAGGAGAAGCATCGTACCATTTGGTGGACTCCATGTGCAGCCCATTGTTTGGACCTCATGCTTGAGGATATTGGGAAAATTAAATGGGTGAAAAAAACAATGGAACAAGGTAAAAGCATAACAAGGTACATCTACAACCACTCATGGGTTTTGAACTTTATGAGAAAAAACATTGATGGAAGAGAGTTTGTCAGGTCAGCTATCACACGTTTTGCAACGAATTTTCTTACGTTGCAATCCATGATTGACCAAAAAGCCAACCTGTGGAAGATGTTCTCTTGTGATGAGTGGAATGCATCTCAATGGAGTAAGAAGGCCGAAGGCAAAGAAATTGTTGAAAAAGTGTATGAGAAAACATTTTGGAAAAGGGCAGAGGAGATAGTGCTATTTAGTGCACCTCTTGTGAAAGTCTTGAGAATGGTGGATGGTGATAAACCAACCATGGGTTTTGTTTATGAGGCCATGGGTCATGCCAAGGAGGCAATAAAGGAAGCATATTAGGGTAAAAGGCAAAAGTATCTTCTTTTGTGGAGAATCATTGATGAAAGATGGAATAAACAACTCCATCGGCCTTTACATGCTGCAGGATATTACTTGAATCCCAAGTAAGTAGTAAGTAATTTCAAAGTTTTTAAGAGAAATTATTAAATTTTAATTCGCAAATGTTTAAAGTTTAAACGTTAGCTAATGTTTCAAAGTTCAAACTCATTGACTCTTAAGTTTTAACTCTTTGAAAGGTACCATTACACAAAATATTTTGAAGCAGATGGGGAGGTAAAAGAAGGATTATACAAATGCATTGAGCGCATGGTCCCTGATTCCAACAAACAAGATGAGATACACATCAAACTCTTGCATTTCAATGAGAGTATTGGTACCTTTGGCATGGCTATGGCTGTTTGAAGTAGAGCAAGAGATCCACCAGGTACGTAATTGTAAAGTCTTTCAAAGTTTCAATTATATTATTCATGGCAAAAATTAAATCAAACTTTCAAAATCCTTTGCTAAATCTCTTTTGTCTTTACATGCAGCTTCTTGGTGGTAGCAATTTGGTAGCCAGTGCCATGAATTGCAGAAATTTGCAGTTCGTATATTGAGCCAGACATGCAGTGCTTCTGGGTGTGAACGCAACTGGAGTGTTTTTGAGCGTATACACACCAAGAAGAGAAACCGTTTAGAGCAAAAACGGTTGAATGATATGGTCTTTGTTCAGTATAACCTTAGGTTGAGGCGCAACCAATTGATGAACAAGAGCCCTGAATCTAGCAACATATTCTTGGATGATGTTGATCCCTCATTAGATTGGGTTGTGGAGATTCAACCAGCAGCTTTTGACCATGAAGACCTCTCTTGGATGGATTTGGATCCCGAGCCACATTAGGAGAATGTGTGCATCGATGCTGCACCTGTATCTTTTCCTTCTGGACCAGGGGAATCAAGCCAGGCTTGGAATCCCCCTGTTCAGTCTACTCATGTTGAGAATGTAGATGATGACTCCGAGTCAGACTCTGAGTCCTTTGAGTCTTCCTTTCAGTATGCAGATTTAGATTATTAGATTGTGTAGTCTCTGACTCTCTAGTATCTACTCTCTAGAGTTATTTTTGGCCATTTAGAGCCTTTTTGATGATGTATATTGATTCGGCTATTCATATGACTATGAACTCATGGAGTGCACTTACTCTTAGTGCTATTTTGGTTTTATACACGATTACTTGTTATATATATATGAGAAACTTTGCAAATTTGTGTATAGTGGTTTGGATTCACATGGATGCACATGAATATATATGAGAAACTTTGCAAATTTGTGTATAATGGTTGGGAATCTGGATTCTGGAATTGGATTCACATGGATGCTCTTGAATATATATTGCAAATTTGTGTATAATGGTTTGGATTCACATGGATGCACATGAATATGTATATGTTTTTCAAAAATTTGAATATTTTATGTATTTTTAGTGACCGGTTTTTTTCCGTTTTTTTTCCGGTTCCGGTTCGGTTTCGGTTTTTGGGGTTGACCGGTTCAATGACCGGTTCGGTTTTGGTAACATTGCTTGAAACAGTCCGTTCACTCCCACGCTATGGCAACCTTGGATTTCTGTCTTCCTTGGAATATCCGGATTGGAGGGTGGCCATAATAGCAGCTGGTAGCCCAGTGGAACTTAGCTGGACTAGACCCAAAGACCTCACGATGAATTCCACCTTGAAACAGTCCGTTCAAACCAATTGAGCTAACCCACTGGGATGTTTATAGGTCTAATTATCATAGAATGTATTATATATAATATTTGTGATTAAGGGCATGCCCAAACCTTTAAAAATTATCATTTCAACTTTAAATAATTGAGATAAACTAATTATTAAACTCCTCTTTCCACTTGTCCTGCTATTGAGCTCAATTGGAAAGCCTACTCTTCGAATTTTTTTTAATAATTTTTTTTATTTTTCTAGCTAATCTGTTACCTGATTGGGAATTCTTCATACATGTTGGAAGCAGACTTCATCCAGATTTTTAATGGCTTCCTTGATACACTGTAGTTGTCTTGCTATATCCCATGACAGATCCTTGTTTTTGTTGTTTAAAAAGTCTATGATTACCTTTGAGTCTCCATTGATTATCTGGTGTTTGAGAACTAATCTAAGGCTCAGTCTGATGCCTTCCATTAGAGCTTTGATTTACATCTGATATTTTGTAGGTGTTCCTAAGAATGTATGTCGTCATAATTTTTCTTTGTTGTCTCTTATTAGTGATAATCCCTGCTGCTCTTGCCATACTGGGGTTCCCTTTAGTTGTGCCATTGAAGTTTTATTTTATGCAATCATCCTTTTGGGTGGCGAGCATGACTGATGGGAGGCTCTCTCCACTTATTGGCTTTCCTTTATGAAGAATCTCTCTTAAGAAGATCTCCCAATGTTTTAAGATGTCTTCATCATTTTTGGGATACTATCATATTCTTCTAACTGTTCTCTGTTTCTCGAATTGCATGTTTGGCTCTTCTTGAGATTTCTTGGAAGGCATGTCTTTTCTTAAAAAATTCTGAGGTTTCTAGTCTTTCAAAGGAAACAGAATAGAAAACCTGGGTTTGGAGACTGTTAATTTCTCTAAAATCAGCTGACTAAGTTAACAGATCAGATCTAATTACTTTGCTGAAATTATTAACTCTTGCATGCAGCAGAAAACGAGAAAAGCAATCACACACAGTACACAATTATTTCTGCTCTTCCATATCAGTTCATCATTCAAAATATTTTCAGAACTTACAATAGCTCCCCTCACAGGGAAAATGGCTCTGAGAAAGAAAAACCACAACCAAAATCTGCAAACCTGAAAATTACAGTGCCTCGATCTGCATGCTTGCTAATCACTGAGGCTGCCAGTACGACCTGTTGTACGGACGGATCTGACTGCTGTAATAAATGCAGCTCACATGTGCTGCCACGATCTGCGTGTTGACTCGAAATATGTGCCGGCTCATTTTCCATGCTATCTCGAAATTTGTGTTGCCTGGAAATACGTGATGGCTCGATTTCCATGCTGCCTTGAAATACGTGCTGTACCTGATCCTCGTTCTTGCCAATGCTGGAAGATCTGATTTTTCCTCTCCTTCACCTCACGTGACTTCTGAAAATGAATTCTCCTTGTGTTTTTTTCCTTTACCCTCTCCATCTTTTACTTGAGCCATTTACCTAATCTTAATGGTCAAGATTAGATCGTGAGATCGACAACTGTCTTTTAATTAAATCATTAAGTGACTTTAACTTAGCCACTTTATTAATTAAAAGTCACTTTAATAAAAGACATTCACTTTATTAATAAATTAATAAAGTGAATTCTAGGAAAGGTATAGGATGCATTTAATGATGATTTCCGCAAGTAGACACCCTTATGGAAATACCTGTCCGAGCTACAAACACTAACACTCCCTCTTAGCGAGGAAGGTATTCTTTACCACTCCAAGCTTGTCTCTGAAGAAGACGAACTTGCCCTTGACCAAGGGCTTGGTGAAAATGTTTTCCAACTGCTCTGTAGGAATATATTGGAGCTTAACTGCTCCCTTCTCCACTCTGTCTTTGATGAAGTGGTACCCGATCTCAATGTGCTTTGACTAGTTGTGAAACATTGGATTCTTCGAGAGTTTGATGCAACTTTGGTTATCACAGCGGATCACTATCGACTCAAGCTCTTGACTAAACAATCCCGTGAGTAGCTTGTGAAGCCAGATGGCTTCACAATTATCTAGACTGGTTGCAGTGTACTCTGCCCCTACTGAACTCAGTGCTACTGAAGTCTACTTCCTATTGAACTAGGAAATGATTGCTGACCCCAAACTGAAACAGCACCTAGAGGTGCTCTTCCGATCTTCAAGTGGTAATCATGACAAGCTCTTTGTCTGTTATGGTTTCTCCAATTGCACCTAATTGATCTCTGATCTCTGAAATCTTCATGAAGAATGTAGTAATGGTGTCATCTTTCGTCATCTTGAGATTTTGAAGTTGATGCTTCAAGGTAAGAGCTTTGTTAGTGTTGTTTCTCTCAAACATCTTCTTCAACACATCATACATTCAATAAGCTGTCTTCAAGGTAGAGATGCAAGGTAGTAGATCATCTCTTACTGAATAGATGATTATCTTTCTAGCTTTGACGCCATCTATCTTCCATTTATCCTTTTCTTCATCGCTAACTTTTGATGGTAGAGTTCCTTCTATCAATCTCAATAGGTCACTGTCTTCTAGAGTGATGCGTAATCTTGACTTCTAGTAGCTGAAGTTGCTTGATCCATCAAGCCTATATTCCACCATAGTTCTGTTTCTCATGGCTTGCAGATTCTTCACAAACCCTAACGGCTAGGCTAGAAACCCTAGCTTCAGAAAACCTGACGGCTAGGCTAGGCTAGAAACCCTAGCTTCAGAAAACCTGACGGCTAGGTTAGGCTATAAACCCTAGGTTTCGTTGGACTTATGACTGCCAACAATAAGCCTTCGAGAGTCAAAAGAACCCCAATGAGCTGTAAAATTCCTCAATGACCTGCAAAAACCCTAGAGGTTGAAATCTGCAGAAACCCTAGAAACCCTAGGGCCAAAAATCCAAACTTCTTCAATTTTCGATCTGAGAGTTACAGGTGATGCGTTGGAGTAGGCCGTACCTGTCTGTGCAAAAATTAGGCTGAACGTTCCAAGAGAAGGTGCTGAAACTAACTTGACAAGGAAAAGGGTAAGGGTCGTTTTTGCAGTTGCAGCAAGAAGGTGACGATTAGCTTGGAGTAGCTTGTACAATGGCTCTTCAGGAACACTGCTCTGATACCATGTTGAATTTTAATGCTTAGCTCAAGCACATGTAGTTTCTTTTCAATTTAGCATGAACTTGAACCATAAACAATGCAACAATACAATATACAATAGCTGCAGTAACCAAGATCATAAGACGAATAACCATGCAGAAGACACAAGAAGTTATCCCGGGAAAACCCTTCTCAAACAAGGGAAAAACCCAACAATCCTTTGCTATAGAGTCAAGAGAAGATCACCCTTTCACCACAAACCCTAGCGCACACAAGAGGGTGCTCTATGACCAAGAAAGCTAGCGCCTAAGAGAAGTGCACACCAAATTTTAGATCTCCACAATGTGTGTTGTGAGAATGAGATATTCAATGAGTGAGTGATCCATAATGGAGATCTAACTCTCCAAAAAATACATGACCTAACACAACAATAGGTGTGTCTATTGACACAATAGGGCCGACTTGTACAACTCAATAATATAGTTAATCTTTTACACAATATTAATTATCTTTACATGGTGGGGCCGACTTGTACCCTTCATTATACAAAATTAGGGTTTCACAATAATCTTACTTTTAGACAATATAGCAAGGGATCCACACATCCTCTAGTGCTCTACCACTAGGGACAAGTCCACATGTGCTCAACCACAGGGACATCACTTTCAATAGATTAACTCAACTAAATCCATAGGAGTACGATCTGGAGAGCCATCTCAAGTCGACTCAACTAAGTCTGTAGGAGTCCAACATGAGACCATCTCAAGTCATCTCAACTCAGTCCAGAGGAGCACGACAAGAGACCACACACGTCATCTCAACTCAGTCCATAGGAGTATGACTCACCCATCACATGGGCGTTCTCACAAATCATCTCAACTCAGTCCAGAGGAGTACGATCTACAAAATGTCTCATGAAGTTGCAATCATCAACATGATTTTCCTTAGGGAGGCTAGATCTTATTCTAGGAGTGGCTGCTACCACCCTAGCGCCTTTTTGCATCAGTGTATGAGGGTATTCTACTGCATGTCCCTTCTATTATCCAGTAGGGGCGTATTTCTCTTCAGGAGGGCGCACTGTTCATAGTCGATCTATTGATTTGGAGTGTGAGATCACTCCCAACAGCTAGGAGATTCATCACAGGAGTTTCCAATCACCCGATCTATAGATTGGCAGTTGCTTTCAATGATTTGGAGGCTAAAAAAGAGGAGGTCGAATTCTTAGCTTGCTACAACAAGAGAGGGCACATTTCTACTAGAGGAGACAACACTTACAACAAGGGAAAGAGTTGGGTCTTGGAGATCTTTGGTATTTAGCTTGGGGAGGCTCTTAGTAGATCACATCTTCATCTTTCTATTGTATTTTGGAGGCATTATCAGCCACATACATTATTCTGCTATATGTATTCTAGATCTGCTCCACTATTGTATGAGGTAAGCTATATACTTAAATAAAACTCAGATCTGTGGTATTTGTGGCTATTTCTTGTGTTACTTCTCTTGCATCTTGTTGTGTATATGTCATTGCTATATCTCTATCATTTATTTTCCGCAAACTCTACAAAAAATCATCATCATAAACCCCAACACAACTCAAGAAAACAAATCAGCAAACTGTTTGACAAAATACCACAACCAGAAAATATAAAAACGTTAAATGTTCCAAGCAAAACCACTTGAGAACATTACAAACAACATCAAATAAATGCATTTTCACATAAATATGAAAATAGAACTGATATATAAGATGTATAAGATGTCAAGTAAACTCGAATACATCATAGATCAACACTGAATCATGTCCTAACTCTAAAGCCTCAAAATATCATCAAAAAATATAATAAATGTACCTCATCATCATGAGTCATCTACAATGAAATCAAATAAATAAACTAACGATTCCCTCTTCCCCATTTATGAGCAAAGGTGATGGCTCTAGAAATGGATTTTCCTTTAGAGGCATAAGCTCCTGGGGCTGGCATTGGACTCTGATGTTCTGTAGAAGAAACATGAGCTAGACTCTGGTGTCCTATATTGGTGTTATTGCCAAGTACAACTCGCTCTGTCGGAATCCATAAAGATATATTCTTGTGCATCCATATGAATCCAAACCATTATACACAAATGTGCAAAGTTTCTCATGTAAATAGCAAGTGTGCATATAACCAAAATAGCATCGAGTGCAATCCATCTCTGAACCAAAAAAATCAACAAAGAGGATGTAAATGGTCTCTAGAGTCCAAAAAAAATCATGCTACAACAAATAACTACATATCATCAAAATCATTGCCTATATTAGTATCCTCATCATTAGTGTCACCCTCTAAGCATTAAAATAAGATAGAAAAGGCTTAACATGCCTAATAAGTGATTTTACTTGAGTGAAGGGTACATTTGTACAAGGGTCATGATAGAAGAGTTCAACAATCAATGCCACCAACATCGAGGTACATAGAGGGCTTGGTGCTCTTGACTAAATGCCAGTTCCATACCCTCATACATGACAAAATCTAGTGGAAATGTTGCAATACTGCCAATCTTGAAATCCTGAAAACCATTAAGTCTACTGAATTTTGATTAGGACCTAAAATTTTACTTTCTCCATATGAAGTCCAATGAGGTTGGAACCACTCTCTAACATCCTAAAACAATTAATGGTAATGTTAAAAATTTAAGTAAAAGTGACATTCTCCTTTATCTTTCATTGACATTCTCCTTTATCTTTCATTTTCATCCTTTTACTTGAAGAATTTAATATTACCATTATTTAGTAGATTACTAGCCTCTTTCTGTTTGCAAAATGAGAAAACAAACTAAATTTTCGGCTCTTGCTCCTTTGCTGCTCTCCAAACCCCAAAATCTGTTTGCAAAATGAGACTAAAAAATCCAATAATCGCTTTTAAAATGCCACTTTCCGCAGGTTTTGCGACATTTACCATCGACTCGTGATAATATGGCGACATTTTTGAAAATGTCGCGATTTTTCCCTGTGATAACATCACCGACCCTAAAGTTGCCGATAATATCACGATGTCGGCGATAACATCGCGATGTTGGTAGCAATGGTACAAACGATGGAAGTTACATGTGTACTTACTAATAGAAATGCAACAATCAACAAGCCAGTGCAGGAAGACGATGAAACATCAAAAGTAAATCCCGAGCACACTACAGGTACAATAAAGGGAAGTCATGCTAGCGAGACACCTTATCGACATCCCAATCACAAGAGCGAAAACTATAACCAGTCAAAGTCTCTCTAAGGAAAACAATTGACTTGTCTTTCGAAGAATATTGATACCAATACAATAGAGAACAAATTATTCTGGAAATCATATAAGCACAACATTCCACAAAGGATCAATTTAGGATGGTTAGATTCTTTTACGATTCAACAATTATGCTCAGCACTTAGAAGTAGATATCGTCTTCTATCATCAACCATAACAGTCTCATAAACCAAGAATAGAGCAAAGACATTACAAGCTAGAGAAAAGACGTGAGGCCTTGCCATAAATATGCATTGAGGACAAAACAATTCTAAGGGGGAGGCATTGTAATAAACAAATATATATAATATATACATATAAATAAATATTACCAATAAATCAATTCAATAAGCAATATGTAATGAAGAGACACCTTCCTGATGAAAGGTCACGTCTCTTTACGAAAGGGCACCCCTGCGTGTGTATATATACGACCTTCATTCTCATTGTAATCATCTCATATTTTATATTCATATAGTCTTATTCAATTATTATGTTATCCAAATGGATTTCTTTATAATGTTCCAAATATTTTGTATGTATGTAGTCTGAAGTGGATTGGTTCACTACATTGTACGAGATATTCCTTTTCTCTAGCTCTTCTTAAAGGGTTTCTTTTTCATTGGCCAATCATCGAAGTTGCTCCATCTAAAGCCTGCTTTTTCCACTTCATGTATGCCCCAATTCATATAGTATTATACTATCTATAGATTATATTATATATAATATTATACTATCTTAATATATATATATATATATATATATATTTAGAGTTTTTTAATAATTTTGGGGTGTTGTTCCTAGAAGTTTTGGGTGGTCTCTCTAGTGATCACCGAAGCTCTTTCCCCATCGCTAAAGCTTGTCCCCCCATCCCCAAAACTCGGTGAGAACATAGCTTACAAGATTTAAGGTTATTATAAACTAAAAACTCTGTTTTGAATACCGTCACTGGTGTCCACATGTCATTGTGAAGAACATGGTTAGTTATAAATTATCTTTATGATAAATATCAAATTATATTTTAAAGAGTTTGGCCAAATCTTAATCGAGGAGTTATCTATGAAAAGCTAAAATGTTTGTAAACATAAAAATGTCAATGCTGAGTATTACTGCTCAAACTTTCATTACGTGGAAAAGTCTAAACCATAAACGTAAGAGCCCAGAGGAAACTACTAGGCAAGCTGCCCACTGTCACCTCGATGGCTTTGCCCCTCACTTTAGAGTAAAGAAATGGGGTCCTAGCGTAGGGGGGTGTCCCTAAAGGTCAACCTAGCCAAAGCATTGTAGCTTGAGGGAGTAAAATTAGCTTAAATTATGTGATCCAATGTTACGAAGCATACAAATTTCTCTTAAGATTATTGTGAAGCTTAATGAGTGATTTGCTTAGAATGAGATTTCAACTACACATTACACCATGAAATTAAATGACATCAAGGAATGCATTATGCCAATGTAGCAATTAAAACATTTAGCTCATCAAAGACATACCATGAGCATGAAAGCTGACAAGATCCTTAATGTGTTGAAGTGTTGCATATGAGTTGAACCATGAAATATACTTGCCAAATGAATGTTAAGTAATGCCACAATATTGCTCCAACATAAAAACAAAAAGTGTGAACTTTAGAGATATTGGACAAGTGCTATAAGCTAGCAAGTATGAGAGTCATGATTTAACACATTCCACTTATCAACCTCATAAAGAGATAACAACATTGAAAATGTTCAAGTGTGGTTAATGAGTGGGTTAATTCTTTTCTCAAAGTGCTGAAATGAAAGTTGCAAGATAATTGCACAAGAAATGGAAGTGTGTCCACCAAATAGTGCAAGATTTAATCCTTAAAACTTAGATTATGTTGCAAGAGGTGTTAGTTTTTGGGGTAGCTCGGATAGGTATTTCTGCATTGGCAGTGCCTAGCATGCGGAGGTGTCTGAGCGATGGTCTCTAGATGCTTAACTTTATAATTGCATTTACAAAGTTAAAGATGCTTTTATTTAATGACTAAAGTGTCTTTTTTATAAAGTTGAGTGACTTAAGTGATTTAAGTCATCTCAACGAGAGATTGAGTCACAACCGTCGATCTTGGGAAGGCAACATCTAGTCTTGACCATTGAGATCTTAGGGTTAGGGATTTGGTCATTAAGAGATTATAAAAATAGATCTAAGGAGAGTGAGAGGCACACATTGGAAAGAGTGAGTTTCTTGGAGAGTCGAAGAGTAAGGAGAGGAAGAGTTTGCAGCAAGAGAGGAAGGGAGAATTCCTTCTAAGGGGTAGCACGAGGATTGAGGCAGCTTGAGGAAGGTTGTACATCAATGTAGGAGGGATGTACTGCTAGGCACACAATTCGAGGAGGCAAATCGTTGTATGTAGTGGGTCGTACAGAGACCATACGACGGTCGTACAGGTCACAGACTGTTGCATTAGGATTTGGCACGAATTTCAAGTCCATACAATGGTGTAAGGTAGCAGTATAGGTCGTATGGTGGTCGAGGGAGTTGGCTGCAATCTTGGCATGAAAATCGAGGGCCGTACAGGTCATTTATTGTTGTAATTTCAAGCTTGCTTTGTGGGCACATTAATCGAGAAATCTCTTTCATGACTGGTTTTCCTTTCGGGGTTTTTGCAGGGGCATTGCCCAGAAATATCTGTGTTAAAGTGTGTGTGTTGTTTATGATTTCACTGTGCATTTTCGTTGAGTAAATCCAGTGTTTTCCATTCATAAGTTGTTAAATTTATAGCAGCTGCGAGAGCCATTCTCCTGAAGAATGGCTAAGACCCTAGACGAGATCTAGGGCCCCCAGTGCACTCCTGGGGTACTTGGTCTAGGACCAAACAGTCAGTGCCATGGCAAAAGACCCTTCTTAGGGCCCCCAGTATATGACCGGGGTTCTTAGTCTGAGACTAAGCAGTTAAAGTCCCTAGATATGTCTAGGGCCCCTGGACATGGTCCAGGGTACCCATGCCTGGGGCATGGGTTTCTTGGTCTGGGACCAAGCAGTTAAAGTCCCTAGATATGTCTAGGGCCCCTGGACATGGTC
>ML783726.1:141925-229128 GCA_009831015.1 Picea engelmannii
TCTAACATCCTTCCAGCTGCAACATAATTTGAGGCATTATCTGTGATAACTTGTACAACATTCTGCACCCCACCTCCTCAACTACTTCATCCAAAAGACAAAATAGTAAATGTGCATCTTTCACTTGATCAGATGCATCCACTGATTTAAGGAACATAGTTCCTTTAGGGCAAGCAATAAGGAAGTTGAGAATGGTGCGGGATCGTTGATTAGTCCATCCATCATTGTGCACCCTGTTTTAGACCATGACTCCTTGAACTCTATGAGGTATTCCTTTACTCTTTCAACTTCATTTTTTAACAGATTTCCCCTAATATCCTCATAACCAGGTCCCTTGAAGCTCGAACCACATGAAGATATAGCATTCAACATAGGTTGATAATAAACAGACCTTGGAGCATTGAAAGGTATGTCTGCATCATACCACCACCTAGCAATGCATTCCCAAACAACCTCCCTTTCTATCTTCTTCCATTTGGCATCAATAGTGGGCTGAGCACCAGGGGTAGTGCGGGGTACAAAAAATGACTCAAGGTTACCACGAGGCCTTTTGGATGCTGATGCACCAACACCACTTCCACCAACATGTTCTTCCCTAAGATTGGTATAAGGATCACGCCCAGGGATTGGGAAAGCAGAGGATTCCTCAAAACTAGGCATTCTATCTTGAAGATCACTATCAAATTGAGTTCCACTGCTACTTCTCCCCACCTCTTTTTGAACCTTCTTATTCTTGGCTTTATCTGCTTGATAGGCATCAAGATGGCCCTGCATCTCATTTTTAGTTCATCAGAAACTTCCAAGCATGGTTTTATATTCCCCCTTGCATGGGCTAAATGTTGCTTGATCCTATTAATGCATCCCCCACCAACCTCCTTTTGGCAATAATTACAAACCATTTTCCCATCAATCAATTGACAATGAAGCCATGCTGGATCCCTCTTATCTTTAGGAGCCATGGAAACAAATACAAATCTGCAAATAAAATGTTTTTTTAATTGCTAGGAGAAAACAACAATAATTTTAAGGAGAGTAATCACTATGGTTTTTGGGAGTAAGTGCATAGTTTACATACCTTGAAATCTGTCCAAAAAAACAGTCTCCAAATCTACCCAAGAAAACTTGTCCAAGTTTCCTCCAAATCATCTCCAAATATGCTCCAAATCTGGTCCAAGAAACTCAACAAAAGAACTCTCCAAATGAGCCCAACAATCAACTCTTCAAATCAACCTAGCAACTTCTCCAAATCAACCCTGCAATCAACTCTCTAAAATCAACAAAAACCCTTAGGTCACGAACTCAAGAGAACCCAAATGAATAGTGTGAATGAAACAGAGGGGGTGGGGTTGCTTTTATAGGTTTATTAGGGGCTCTAGACATTTCTAGAGCCTTCCAATGCATGCCCCTTTTTTTATTTTTTTAAAAAAATTTGAAAATCCCCTAACTTTTTCGGTCGTAAGGCAATTGTACGAAACCGACCGGTTTGAGAAAAAAAACTGGTTCCGTACGGAACCGGTCACTGATGGTTTGAATGGCCGGTTTGAATCAGTCTAGTCTGTGACCCGGTCGGACTGGTCGGTTTTACCGGTTCCGGTCCGGTTCTGGTAACACTGCCGGGAAGAAAGGACGTTTCCCTTGGAGACACTTTGGCAGACCTAGACCCAGAGGGATCTTGCTCTTCCACTTGGACGTTGACCTTTGAGAGGCCATGACACCAACATTATGACCTTGGATGTCATCCAGAGCTAGGGTTTGCATATTGAGGGTAGTTGTGAGCTGGTTGGCATGTGTGGGTATCATCCAGGGCCTTTGTAGGCCAAACGTTTTGCATTTGGAGCCCAACGTTCCACTTTAGGGGCTCAATGTCACCCTAGAAGGGCATGATGTTACCCTTGGAGATGATTTTAGGGCTTAATTATTTTCATTTATGTAAAAAATTGGATTTTGATGTAATTTGGCCAGGTCGGCCTTTATTTGACCTAAAATTAATTAAAGGTCATTAGTACTCTATAAATAGAGAGAAAGTACTCTCATTTTTTTCATCATTACTCATCACACAACAAGTGTGGACTGAAATTTGCATCCTCTTTAAGGGCTATTGGCTGAAATAACTAGTACGCAACTTCTTGGAGAGGCTTTCTATGGTGTATCTTGGCTATTTTTCATGGTGGAAGATCTTCAACTAGGGTTTGGCTTGATTATTCTTGGTGAAGTAAGTAGAAAATATGCAATTTTGTTCATGTAATAAATGCTTGTGGTAAATTTTACTTATTTCTTGTTAAAGATTATGAAATTGCTTGCATAAACCCTAGGAGAGAAACAACAAGGTGCTTCTTTCTCTCTCCAGCTCTTCTTCTTGTTTAAATTTCTCAAGTACATCTTGTTTAGAAGTGACTACTAGAGCCCTAAAGTGCTAGCACTCTAGTAGCTACATTCTAATTGCTTATTGCATAATATATTTTCAATAGTCTAAGGAAGGAAGGTTTACTAGGGCCTAAAAGTGCTTACTCTCTAGTGAATTTGTCTTTAAGATTTGGATGTTTGAGGCATTGAAGTGCCAACACCTCTTCCATCCACCTCTTTTCCTTTGGCAAGTATTATCATTGCTATTTTCTCCAAGTTGTGCTGTTGCTGTTGTTGACTCCATAGGCCCAAAAAGGCACTTGTCCACTTGCTTTAGTGAATGATTGATCAAACAAACACTCAAACTCTCTTCCTTGAAGCTTTTGCTAACTTCTACCAACTTTAAACTAGGTTAATTCACTAGTTAACTTGCTGCTGTTGCAAATCACTTCTACAACCATACTAATCTATACTAATTTGCTACATACACCTACATAACTCACATCTAACTCACTCGGAAATTGCTTGTGATAATTGCCAAACAATTGACTTGATAAATGCTAAGTTTCCATGATACTTTCTTGCAATTCTGAGCACTAATACTTGCTTCTGTTACAAAAGATTGCTACAACCATCTAACTGCAACAAATTCTCTGCAAAACTGACATTTAATGCTAGCTAGGCACTTAAGAAATTGTTTGTGACAATTGATTATCATTTTGCCTAGTTAAAGCTACCTTTTCATTGTCTTTTCAAGCAATTCCAAGGCATATTTTTTGCAGCTGTTATAAAATACATATTGCTGTTGTAAACTTTCATATTGCTGCAATTTTATATCAGCTAGCTTATATTTCGAAGGTTCATGGTCTTATGAAGCACTAACATCATTTTATACTTGAAAGCTGCCATATTTTTCTTTGTTGTCTTGTTCTGGGCAGGAAGACTTCATCTTTACTATTGCTTCATCTCTTAAAGACCTAAAGAACCTTTTGACTTGAGTGACCAGTGAGAGGGGGATATTCTTGGATCCTTGCCTTAGTTTCATCAGCCCTTTAGGTCACTGGGGACGTCTCCCTTGGGGCAATCTTGATATACTCCTAAACAAAAAGGGGTTTCCTATCAAGGTGACAGTGATAGGTCACCTCCTTGTTACGCCAATCTTGCCTCACTTGCCTTGGGCTTTGGGCAAGTACAGATTGTGCGATAACAGGGTGATCACACATTGCAATCCTCCAAAGTAAGACACTTGGATATTTCAAGCTCTTGGGGAGAATGGTCCTAGGTGAATCCACTTCTAAGTAACACAAGGTAATCTTTACTTCTAGTCTAAAGACAAGAACTTGAAATCCTAGATGTTCAAAGCTCAATGTATTTGATCTAAAAATAAATGATCACAGATTACGAGGCATGAGTTAACTATACCTTATAGATTTGTCCAATGTAGCATGCTGCTCCTCCTTTGGCTTTGTATTAGCTCTTTCCTCCAAGAAACCTGCAATAAACAAGCTCTCCAAGTGGCCCTAGACAAAATACCTCAAGACAAAGACAAGAATATGATATAGCTCGAGCAAAATGAGACAAGAGTTCTTTCCAATTATTCTCCAACAAATTACAAATGAGTGAGAGGCTTCTTTATATAGGTAGAGAGCCGAACAACCTGATGTATAAAATACAATATATCTCTAACCTCCTAGCCCAAAAATAATAACTCTCCAACAAATGAGAGAGGATATGGTCAAGATACGATAAAATATTAAGGGCTAGCAGGAAAAAACTCCTCAATAAGATGGGTGCCCTCCAAAACCGTGGTCAAAACCACCATAGGAAAGTAAAAATGGTCCAAGAGAGAGCACGCCCTCCTAAAAGTGAGTTAACCAACACAAAAGGTCACATGTGTGGTCAACAAGTGGCTCATGAACAAGTGCGCCCTCCAAGATGTGTGCTAATCAACTCAACCAACTCCCAAATGTGAGAAGAATAGTCAAAAAGGATGAGTGCACTCCACAAGAAGGTCATAACAAACTAACATATGTGGCACAAGAAGAGGGTCGCTCCAATACATGTGTGGTCAAACCAACTTATAACCACTTCAACAACCTCATAATAACCTCATGAAATGGTCCAAGTGGGTATAACAACGTCTCAACTAACTCCAACCACCATAACTACCTCACACCTGGACAAAAAGATATAACAAACTCAACAAATCCACACATGTGAGAATATTACTCCAAGAAGACAAGTGCGCTCTTAAGAGATGATCTAGGTGGCACATATGTGAGCTGATATACCATGGATGAGGCATCCGAGAACAACTGAGCAAAGACCACTGAGGTGAGATTATTATGTAACTAAAGGAGAACCAGAAAGAATAACTCTGAATCCGAATGAGATGAGCAAGAGTGCTCATGTGAACTGGAACACCACACCGTTGGAAGGGTGAATCTGGTACTAGCTGTCCATGCATCATCCTCACATCATACATATGAGCGGGCAGCACTGAGTTTGTGAAGGACATATATACATAGTTACCATACACACAAGTATGCCGAGTATGGCATTTGCTTGAGTACTTGACTCCATACTATATTCGCATTGACTTAGTATTGGGTTGTCAATCCTCGTGCTCAAGTACTTTTTCATTCATTAAAAAGGGCTTTTTACACAAGATGAGAGTCTGCAGTGTAATGTATTGGAATTTCTGTGAAAGATTTCATTTTTCAGTCAACGTTTGAAGCACATTATCCAACGCTCATTGTCAGGCATTAAAAATATTTTTTTTTTGTTTTGCTTTATTTTGCTTTTGTGGAGTATCTCGAGACATCTGCTTCAGTTAGTACAACTATGGTACCTATGAATGTATGTGTATATCCTAGTTTTGTCATTCTTTATTCCTTGGAATACATTTCCTTCCTCAAGTGTTACATCTGCAGCTTTCTTGAATCTTGATGTGCTTATATGAATGTGTCTCTTATTCTTAAATTTTTGGATTACATTTATTTTATGTATCTATTCAATGTTGGGTTTAACTTTTGGATATTTTTGATTACCGTTTGCTTGTGTGATAAGGTTCTAGTTATGAAGAGACTTCAACTAATAAATCAATTTTGCTCGCTTCTTAGTGTCAGTGTTGGGTTTAACTTTTGGATATTTTGATTACCATTTGCTTGTGTGATTAGGTTCTAGTTATGAAGAGACTTCAACTAATAAATCAATTTTGCTCGCTTCTTAGTGTGACTTACTAGATATGCCTGCTGTGGCACAACTGGAGAAAGATGGAAAGTATGCATTGGTATACCGCTTGTTACAGATTTTCCTCACTCAACGACTAGATTCTTATTTGGAGTTTCAAGCTGCAAATTCTGCATTATTGAAAAGCTATGGTATCTCTCACTCTACCTCGGAGACAGTAGACACTGTATTGTTCCATGCAGTTACATTTTGGTTGCTTTAAAACTTAACACATTCTCTCTTTCAATGTAGGTCTAGTCCATGAAGATTGCATAATAAAAATGCGGTTAATGTCTCTTGCTGACCTTGCTTCAAAAGGATCTGGAGAAGTTTCGTACGTGTCTGTGAGGGATACGTTGCGGGTAATGTGCAGTTAACTTTAATTCATAATTGCATTATGGTGCTATACTTTGTAAACTCTTGTTAATTATGCTGCAACCGCTGTTTCCAACTTTTTCTGATGTGCACAGGTTACAGATGATGATGTGGAATTTTGGATAGTTCGAGCAATTAGTGCAAAACTGGTAGATTGTAAGATGGATCAGATGCGCCAAGTAGCAGTTGTAAAGTATGTCTGTTATATTATTATGTTGCATTTATCAGGTGTGAGATTGTCCGGTTGTGATTCTTTCATAGCACTTCCTTCAATTTATCAGATTCCCATTTTTTATGATTCACAGCCGGTCTACTGAACGAGTATTTGGACCATCTCAATGGAAAGAACTACACTCAAGACTGTCTGTTTGGAAGGTGATCACTGATGATGAACTTTGAGGATATAATCTTCATAGCAAACAACGCCATCTATCTTGTCTAATTCATAGTATATAGCGTTTTCTCTTTGCAAAAGAGTATGGGAAGAAATATAACTCAGATAAAAAGAAGAGATTTTATTTATTCAAAGTAAACATTTTGATCAAGAGCATTCATTATTCTTTGGGGTCTGTTACGTACTGTTCTGGAAACAGATAGTGTGCTTTGTTTTGATTACTTACTGTAATTACTTGATCCCACAGGAAAATATTGCAAATATTATAAGAAATATCCAGAAGGCAAATGCTGCTGCTGACCAGGCACCTGAGGCATTACAAGGGATGGCAGTCCAATAAGCATTTATTTTGTAATTTGCTAGAATTTTGGCTGACCAAAATTTCTTTTGGGGTTTTCTAGGGTCCAGTGAAAGATGAGTTAACATTCATGACCAGGAAAATTGTGCAGTAATTGAGGTTTCTTACGTCAAAAGAATTATTTTACATGCTCATAGATGAGGCTAATGCTGATATGGTTTTATTTTTTCCATGGCATTTAGGTAATGAGTAATCCGATATTTGTCTTAAGCTGTTTGTGATTCAGCATGTAATCCAGGCTAAGTTTATTGGGAGGTCATCTTAAAACTGTGTAAGACATAATTGATGCCAACTCAAAATAGAATGATGCCTTCAAATGTGGACCACACGTGGCCTTAAATATTCAATATGTTGACTTGTTTTATTTTTTCTTTTCTTTGATTTAATTCTAGCCTTCAATTTTTTTTTGTGGAAGTTTTCTGTGTTAATGGTGTAGCCTTTTCTATACAGTTTTGTCGATTCCTTTTAGGCTCACTGGTGGCTGCAATTTGTCCAATCTTTTAACTTTTTTTTCACTTCTATAAAGTTCAGGATGCTCCTTCTAACTATTACGGGTGTGGAACGGGAAAGTGGTGCGAGGAAATGGACAATGCAATTAGAATATTGTTCCTTTCTATTTTCCTTACATATTTCAAGCAGTGTTCATTACCTAACGACGAGTTATGACATTCTTGGTGGTAAGTGTATGATTAACAAGTATTTTGGTGAGGGTTTTGGTAGAGATTTAAGGGTTTTCCTTTAACAATGAGGGAGTGCATTTCAATCCGCTCTGGCTAGGTTGGTATTTAGGTCAGCAATACGAGTTTGGGAGCTCTACTCTTGAGCACAATTTCTACTCTAATAAGAAAATGTCGAACAATGAGGATCCTTCATTGGACAATCCACACATTGGCTAGGTTGGTATTCAGGCCAGCAATGCCAGTTTGGGAGCTTTACTCTCTTGAGCACAGTTTCTACTCTAAATTGGAAAATGTCGAACAATGAGGATCCTTCATTAGACAGTCCACATGAGCTTTCCTTGGAGTGTCCAATGACTCCAAGTCTTGTACAATGTCGGCCCAAAATCTCAAGGGTATGCTTTCCTATGACTTCCAAGTCTTGCCCAATGTTGACCCAAAATCTCAAGGGTATGGTTCAAACCATTCAAATAACTATTCATTTCATTTGCAGAGGCAATGGTGATGTACTCCATATTCGTATTGACAGTGGTTTCAATATTTTAGGTTTTACTATTTTATAATGTAGGGTTTATAGGTTCTTTTACTATTTTATATTGTAGGGTTTATAGGTTCAAGTAAATTGTAGGGTTTATGGCTTTCCATTAATGATATGTTTATTATATTATATTTCGAGGGCTTACGGTTTCTAATAAATTGTAGGATTTAAATATTTGATTGTTTTAGATGAGACAAATTAAAGGAATAATTTCGAAATGAAAAAATCCTAGAAAAATAGAAGATGTAATTACATTTCAAAAATGAGTTACAAAACAAATCAATAAATCAATTCAAGTTTAACAGCTTACTTGACCCTGCGTGCTTGCAAATTTATTTTTGGGAATAATAATGAAAAAATTAATATATCAATTCAAGTTTAACAGCTTACTCTCCATGCTCGCATTTTTTTTGGGGAGTAATAATAAAGAAATTGCTTAGATCCAATTTACCGGAAACTCACTTTAAATTTGTTCTAATTCCACTATATAATATACCCATAACTCACTCACTTCAAATTTGGTCTAGTTCCACTATATAATATAGTGGAACTCACATGAATAACATTAATAGCCTAATGGGCTGTCGAGCATTTGCGTTAGCTGTAATGAATAACTCTTTCGTATCTAAACCATGATATGGGGCATAATCTAGTTATTATATTCTAAAGGCAACCAAAATGATTGATGTTACTTTTTTTTTGTTTGCTAGTTTGTCCGTGATCTGCGGGACTAGCCTGTGGCTTGAGAAACCATGACCCAGGGGCATCTAAGCTGTCAAAATCACCTGGGGATCGCACCCAGCCTGAGCCACACCAACCCTTAATATGGCTGGATTTTTGTTCCTGTAAGTTTCGAACCGGTGACTTAACATCACAGAGTGCCTTAAAAACACACTTAGTCACCAACTATCCTACACCTCGGGGACAATGATCGATGTTACTTCATTTAAATCGACTCTTGGCATTAATGCATAAATCATTGACCCTTGGCATTAAATCATGAATTATGGTTTAAAATATATGTCAAATGGTTTGCTAAGGGATGGATGAGCTTCCTTGCAATGTAGGAGTGCCTCTCACAAGCTAAAGCAATGCCAATGGTATGAAAAACGTGTTTTAGTCATGGGCGTAAATCTAAGTCTATTTCAATCACAAAATCAAGTAACTGCAATAACAAATCCCTTGTTGCCTTAACCAAATAAATCAAAATAGGGGATATTCAAGATTACTTTTGTTATATCCACATTTATATTCTAGGTTGCCCAAATCAAATTGAGGGTAGAGCTAAATGCTAATGCCTTCTTTTTAGCCTTAACTATATCAAGTTTGGACAAGCCTTTAAGACATTGTAGTGACTACTCTTTGCATAGTCTTCCACTGCATGCTCTTCACAGTCCATGTAAATAGAAGTTGGTTTGGTAAGCAACAAAAATAGTTGCAAAGAAGTCAACAAGAGTTGGAGGTGTGACTTGTTGTACTCTAGTTCTTAGTGGAAATGATGGGAGAGAAGCATGGGTTGGATGATTTGCAACGAGAGGAGTGTGCAACAAGTATGAACCATAAAGGAGATGGGCCTGGACATTATATGACTATGTAGGATGAATGTATGAACATATGAAAAGGTTTATGCCCTGGTATTATTGCATGTATGACTCTAGAAGATGGTACGACTATGGGTACAAGTACGATAGCTAGAATTGCAACTTCAAGTGGGTAAGGTTGCAAATGTGGTGAATTGTCTATTTTTAGTAGGTATGGCCTATGTTGTTCGTGCTTAGGGTTGTACCATGGGGGTGTTTCAGTTTTCGGCGGGTGCAAATGGTGTTGGAGCACAATCTTCATCTAGGGGTTCATTTGGGCGTGATTTTGAAGGAAGGGAGAATGCATATCAAATGAGAAGACATTCTTAGGAGCGCTCTCCTCTATAATACATTTCCCTTAATTGTTCTAAGAGATGGATTTGTCAAAGATGTGGTTCATTCTCTGAATACCAAATTTAAGAGAGCTACAACTTCCAATTTGAGTAAGCGCAATCACGAGTGGCCTCCTTTTCCTTCTAAGGGCGTTGTTGCAATGAAATAAGAGCCTTTGGTGGGATCAAGCCTTGATATAGATGATATGGACATATATAAGGTGGAGCCAAGAGCTTCTATAGGTATTGAAGGTGAGTTCCCTTCAACTATTGTGTTTGGGGAGGGGGTGTTGAACATGGGGAAACCTTCTGATTCAACGTTGCCATCTCAACCTATTTTGGAGTAACATGTAGTTCCTTTTCTGCAATCTGTAGCGAATGTTGGTTCTTCGCACAATTCCAATCTTGATGATTTTGATTTCTTCCTTGTTGATAAGAAGGAATATTTTGATGGGTGTATGCACTTAGAAACTAGGGGTGTGATTCTATTTTTTTGTGGTGGGATCAATCCTTGATATAGAGGATATGGATTTAGATAAAGTAAGAGCCAAAAATTTCTCTAGGTATTTAAGGTGAGTTCCTTTCAATATTGTGTCTGGGAGGGGGGTGCTGAGCATGGAGAAACTTTTTGAGTCAACGTTGTCATCCCAACCTATTTCAGAGTTGCATGTAGTTCCTTTTGTGCAATCTTTAGCAAATGTTGGTTCTTCGCGCAATTCCGATCCTGATGACTTCGATTTCTTCCTTGTTGTCAATAAGGAATATTTTTAGTGGTGTATGCACTTCGAAACTAGGGGTGTGATTCTATTTTTTTACATCGAATGCTAGAAGAGGATGCAACTAACTATTGGTGCTTATTTAACTCAGAAGCCAAGGGGACTTATATATATATATATATATATATATATATATATATATATAACTCAAATGTTGTAGTGCATAGTTTGGTACTTTGGACATTTTTGGATCCATTGCTTATGTGCAGACTTGGAGGGTGGATTTCAACCAAAACGATGGTGGGCAAGCCAACTATCTGCTTTGGTTGGAGTTCCTAGGCCTTCTCACTGACATGCGCCCCTTCGTTGATCTGTTTGCCAAAAGATTTGGTAAAGTCCTTATCGTTGATGGCTAAAAATTCTTTTTGGGCAAATTCAAGGTTTTAAATGGAGATGGATTTGAAGTGGAAGGTTCCCCCTTTAAATTTTTGCTTGTACCATTGATGGATTTAAGTAGCAGAAGGCGTGGCATCTCAATCTTCTGTATACCTATCTTGCTTGCCAGACTTAGGGTCATTTGATTAGAGATTCCCTTTTTGTCGGCCCAAGCCGGGGAAGACGACGAGTGTGGGTGGTAGTGCAGATTCTATTTTGTAGGGTGTAGGGATTGCTAATTCTCTTATACCATTTTTGATTTATTTTACTTCAACAATTTATTTAAAACCCATAAATTATTTTCCACAATAAAATCTGAAACTGTTGATAAAATAAATACACTGGTATATTAACTCAAAAATTAAATGTAGTGGGAATAAACAGAGAAATCAAACACAATAACAAATAAATTTTCACCCAACAACAATCTTCCTTCATTTTATTAAATCTGGAAAATCTGGGTTATAGACCCACAAAGAAAATACAAAGAGAAATATGCAATTGCGTGAGAACTTGTAACTCGACCCCCACTGGAAATCAGTCTCAAGAAATCGACCCCTCTGCTGGAAATCGACCCCTATAAACGTCGGTCCCCTTCGGTCCCCTTCGGTCCCTTGGCTGCTAAGAAACTCGACCTCTCTTCTTTCCAACTTGGCTGCCCTGAAATTCTCACTGAGATCCTTCTCCGCAATCCCTCACAGTTCTCCTCAGTCACTCGAGTCTCTCTCTCTTTGAGAAAATCACTTCTTCAATATGTCTTCATCCTCTCCCTTAGGTTTACTTTATAGTTTCTCCATAGGCCAAATCCCTAATTTGCAAAGTGATAGAGGGCTAGGATTAAATCTTGTTAGTTTTTTGTAGCTCAAAGGTACTTCTGCATTGGCGGTGCCCAGCATGGAGAAGCGACCACCATATTTCTGTCTCTAGTGACTTGACTTTATAAAGTTAAGTGGGGTCTTTTATTTAATAATAAAATTGACTTTATAATGTTTGGGTCACTTGAGTGATTTAAGTGACCTCAACGAAAGATTAAGTGACCTCAACGAAGTTACACAATAAAGAATGCATAAAAGCAACACTAGAGGAGAAGGGGGACCCTTTTCAAGGAGGGAAAGAGAGGGAAAGTGAAGGGGCACATTTTCCAAAGAAGATTGAGCTGAGAGGAAAATATTCAACCATTAAATAAGTTCGTATAGCAGGGTATTTAAAGAAGACTGCACAACTATTAAAGATAGCTCGTACATAGTACTTTGGCACAAAAATCGATGCATTTTGAGTGTTGATTTTGAGATAGAGTTGCACGGATTTCAAGGCATTTGTTGTGGGTAAATCCATACTATATGTACTTGAAAGTACAGAAGTTGGGCATGGATTTTGAGGGTGTTGTTACAATAGTTAATGGGTTGATCGTACCTTGCTAGTTGACTATTCTTACTGCACAAAAATCAAGGTGTTGTCTTGGCACAAATTTCTAGTTTGGACTGTGTATTTGAGATAAGTACATTTGTATTCAATGCTGAATAGATTGTTGTTGTAAACTCCGAATTTTTTCTTGCAAGCTTAATAAGAATAATCTCTCTTGGACTAGTTTTTCCCTTGTGGGTTTTTCTAGGGGCATTGCCTATGAAATCCTTTTGTCAAATGTGTTAATATGTTGTCTACTGTTCATTTTATTTTCGTTATTGTTTCAGATCCTAGTCATTTGTATTTATGCTCATAAAAACATAGTTGAATGTTTTGGGTTGACATGCATTACTGTTAAAGTTTTATTGGAGGTTGAAATTAGTGTTTGGCTAAGTGTTTGCCTTGTCTTAGGTGAAATTTTTACATGGTATAAGAGCTTGGGATTTGAGGTTCAATGGACAAAGTTTGGCATTTGGATAACAATTATTTGTAGGGATTTTGCTTGGAAGAAGGGGAAGAAAGGGTCTTTCTCATTTGGACAAGGATGACTTCCATTTTGACGTTTGAGGATAGGTTGGAGCGGATATCCAACTACCTGCAGTGGAAGGTAAGGATTGCAACTGTTATCAGGGAGAACAAGTTGTGGGCATTTGTGAGTACCACAATAACAATGCCTTCGTTAGATCCTATTGCCCCAGATGTCCATGAGGTGAAGGAAGCAAGGACATAGAGGATAATGTTGGATGGAGTGAGAGACCACCTGATTCCACATTTGGCTGAGATGTTGACAACCAAGGAGATGTGGGATGTACTAACAAATTTGTATGAGAACAAGAAGATGGTCGTGAGGGACAAGCTCCATAGTACTAGGATGGACAAGGGAGAGAGTGTGGCCTCCTATCTCACTAGGCTTAGACATGCGAAGGATGAGCTGGCAACTGTAGGGGAGATTATTCTAGACTCAGAGTTGGTGCACATAGCCTTGAAGGGCTTCACCAAAGAGTGGGATGTTTTCGTGAAATGCATGGTGGGGAGAGAGAAGCTACCAAATTGGAGAAGACTATGGGATGAATTTACTCAGGAGGAGATCTGGGAGGGTTCTCAGAGTAGAGTTTGGGAGAAGGCAAAGGGTGGTGTAGATGAGCAAAATGTTGCTCTTGTGGGAAAGAGCAAAGACTAGAAGAAGTAAGTGAGAAAAGTGAAATGCTTTGCATGTCACAAGACTTGCGACTATGCTAGTCAATGTCCGAACAAGAAGAAGAAGAAGCATGAGCCATAGGCATCAACATTAGCTGAGGTTACTGAGTTCATTGAGAAATTTGAGAAGGAACTCTCTCTGATGACCTGCCCTTCAGGCAATGGTTGTCCAGTGTTCGAGAACATTGAAGCATGATTTGTGGACAATGGTGCATCTCGACATATGATGAGAATGAGGTTAGTGTTCCTTACTCTTCCAGAGATAGACTCAGACTGCTATGTGGATAGTGGGGCTGACTCCAGGCCTGCAGTGAAGGGGGTTGGAAGTGTAAGATTCCAGCTAGAGTCAAGAGGTTTTCTGGAGGTGGCCGAGATGTTGTTTATTCTAGAGACGACAATCAATTTGATCTTAGTGTCATCTTTGGAGATTGATGGATTTGGAGTTGCGTTCTTTTGTGGATGGTTGTTTCTATATCCAGAGGGAGCTACTCCAGACACAACATTATTGCTTGGTGTCAGGCACGAGAGGTTATACAAGTTGCTAGGACAACATGTGGTTGGATTCAAAGTCAGTGTCAGTGTCAGAGAGTGAGCGGGTTGCACAAGAGAGAGTTGATACTGGGGACTCAATCTTCTTCCAGTACTATGATAGGACTCAACAGGTATGAGATAACACAGTTGGATGCTCAAAGGAGTAAGGAGATTCCTAGGAGCATGTCTTGGATGCACATGTCTCCATAACAAAGTTCAGTGTAGGTAGCAGCAATGGATTCCAGTTCAGAGGGAGCAGATGATTCCAGTTCACATGGAGCAACAACAACAACAGATGAGATGATGGAGTTGGAGACAAATTCTGGTGGAGGTACTAGAAGTACCTCCCTCGCTAAGAGGGTGTGTTAGTTTTTTGTAGCTCAAAGATACTTCTACATTGGCGATGCCCATCATGCAGAGGTGACCAACATATTTCTCTTTCTAGTGACTTGACTTTATAAAGTGGTTTTATAAAGTTAAGTGGGGTCTTTTATTTAATGGGTAAAAGTGACTTTATAATGTTTGTGTCACTTAAGTGATTTAAGTGACCTCAACGGAAGATTAAGTCATGTCCATTGATCTTGTGGAGTAAGATCAAATATTATCCCTTGAGATCTAGGGTTTGGACAATTACACATTAAAGAATGCATAAAAGCAACACTCGAGGAGAAGGGGGGAGCACTTTTCAAGGAGGGAAAGAGAGGGAGGTGAAGGGGTACATTTTCCAAAGAAGATCGAACTTAGAGGAAAAGAGTTACAACAAAGAGATTGGCACTCATCCCAAGGAGAAGGTGCACACATCCCAATGAAAGATTAAATCAGTTCATACAATAGGTCATTTAAAGTAGACTGTACAACCATTAAAGACAGTATGTATAGAGTTCTTTGGCACAAAAACCGAGGCCTTTTGAGTGCTGATTTTGAGATAGAGTTGCATAGATTTTGAGGCATTTGCTATGGGTAAATCCATACTATTCGTACCTGAAAGTATACAGAAGTTGAGCATAGATTTTGAGGGAATGTTGTTACAACAGTTAATGGGTCGATCGTACCTTGTTGTTTGACTATTCTTGCTACCAAAAATCGAGGTGCTGTTTCGGCAGGAATTTCTAGGAGTTTTGTTGGAGCAAACATTTTTGGGAGTAAGCGCAGTAAGAAAGGAAACATGGACAAAAGGGAACAACATGTGCCGAAAAAGAAGGAAGACCATCACGACAAAGGGAAAAGGAAGCAACACGTGACAGGATTTGTGGAAATCCGACGCATGTGGACAAACCTAGCTATGTTAGGGTTAGGGTTTTGCAGTCATAATGTAAGGGTTTTAACCCAATTTGTAGTATAAATAAGATGCATGAGGTAGTTGGAAGAATCATCTTTTATCTTTTTGTCATGGTATCTGTTTGGTGTCCTACTTTTAAAGAACCCTTTTTAGTTTGAGTTTTGTATTGTTGAGAGTTGTGGAGCTAAGATGGAGTCAATATTGAGATGTAACTGAGGGTTAGGTTGCAAGTTGTGGAATTTGGTGCGACATTGGTTATCCTCACCACTATTTACATTTACTATGATGTAATGCACACAACGCTATTTTGATGAAGAAGAAGAAATAAGATCTTTGTGGACGTAGCCCCATGGGGGTTGAACCATGGTAAAACCCTGTGTTGCAATGTGTTTGCATATTTTGTTATTTCTGCAATTATGGTTAAATGGTTAGATGAATGGATGTTTTAGTTACATTGCACACTAGAATATGTATCCAAAATGAATATTATGAATGAAATAGTATATCTAATGAATGGTATGACATAATGCATGTTAAAGTAGAACAATAGTAAGAAGAACAACCCCATTCCCTTTCATGACCGCAAACATCTACGTCCTGCAGTCACCCATAAACCATCTCGGGTGAGATTGCGTTGTGCACACTGTGCGCGATGTAGCCGTATGGTTTACCAGAAGGGTCGATGGTGAAAAGGGTTTTGTTGGAGAACTAAGGTAGAATCTGTATCAACCCATACATTCAACAAATGGTTCCGTTGCCAGCTGGAACTCAAAAGGACAACTAGGAATGGGTTTGGTGAAGAAGATGCAATGGTAGAAAGGGATGTTCATGCCATGGAATCCTATGAAGCAAGAGATTGAAAGATGGTTGGAGACAAAACAATTGGAGTTCCCACAGAAAGATAATACGGGTTCCAGGTATACACCGCGCCAGTACCTACAAAGGTATGTGCTTATTGATTTGCATAAAGCATATTTATGCTATTTTCCAGAATTATTACAAGAGTGGTTATTAAGGGTGAAGGATACCCATCTGACTAATCAGATTAGGCCAGTAGAGTGGACCACTGAAAATATTGCGTGACTGGAAATGGTTAATAACAAATTCACGCGCGCAGTGGATTTTTGGTTAGACAATATTACTGCGGGGTTTATCACTGAGTTTCCAATAGATACAACAAAGTCGTATACTGTTGTAGAGTAGGATTTCTTGAAGGGACCCAGAGGGAGGTACATTAGGCCTCTTTACACATCGATCAAGATCTTATTACATGATAAAGGCGTGATGACCATGAAATCAGACAACTAGATCACTTTGTATGCATGGGGGAGTCGGGGGAAGCACTAAGGAAGATCTAAGAAATGGAGGAGGCTCTGGAGAGTAGCGAGAAGAAGGAGGTAATGGACCCCATCATGATGGATGATGAACATACTAGGGAAATCATAAGGAACACAGGTGTGATGCGCAACAAACGACCCTACCAGCATAAGATGGATAACAAGAAGAGGGCAATAATCGAGCGAGAGGGCTTGGATAGTGACGAGGAAGAGGTAGAGGATCTCTGCGCCACGGGGCGGATTGAGGATATCTTGCGCACCACATATGAGAGGAAAACTAGAGGTCATGGGTTCGACGAAGAAGAAGACTCTTCATTCCAGATCCGAATTAGTGTGGAACCTACAACCCCATGTGCGACTAAGACAACTGAAGAAGAAAAATCAGTTAACCAACAAGTGATTAGTGGTAGAATAATTTTTACAGGACGTGGGCCCAGTGGCAGAATTAATTTTTACAGGACGTGGGCCCAGTGGCAGAATTATAAGTTCAACAAGTAACAGTCAAGTATCTACACTGCGCAGAGGTGGTAGTTCAACAAATTTCACAATGGAAGGACAAGATCCAACTATTAGGTTACCAGAGTTCTGAGGGGACGTGTAAGACGATGCATAAAATCATTTGTTCATCGGTGAGAAGATATGGGTAGGAAAGCAGATTGGAGATGGAGAAACAAAGGTTGCACAGTTGACAATCACATTCAGAGATCGTGCATTAGACTGGTACATGGGTCTCGCAACAAATATTCCAACGGGAACGCCTACAACTGTAGTAGATGTGAAGAGGTAGTTAATAATCAGAAGCCAAGCTCAGAAGACCGGTTTATGAATGAAATGATAGAGATCAAGCAAAAACCATGAGAATCAGTCTGGGAAGTGGACCATAAGTTCAAGAGGCTAAAAGGTAAGTTAAAGTACACTATTACTGATATATAACATAGACATTTGTTTGTTAATTCTTTGTTTCCACACTTGAAGTATCATTTGAGACAACAAAAATTCCAAAGTCAGGGTGAGGCTCTACAGGCAGCCCTACAGCTAGAGAAAAATCGGTATATGCATACAGATCCAGGTGGAAGAACTGAAGAAAGATTTGAAGAACTTAACATTCCAGCTGAATTAGAATAAAGAAAATGAGAAAATAGTAGTTGTCTGGTATACAATGTGCAAGACAAAAGGCCCTCACAAGAACGAGTGTCCATTATTTGCGCAATATATTGGAGTGGGTATGCCAAACCATTTAGCTTCAGAAGGACCATGGTGTAAGATTTGCAAAACACATGGGCATGCTTTTTATCATTTCCCCCTGATGCAGAAGACTACCAAAGAGTACATTTTGTAACTTTTGTAAGTAAGTTGGATACGAAGACAAGGACTGTAGAACCTTGGAGATGATGAAAGAAAGGATTGCAGATACATACAGGGTGCATGTTGAACATGTAACATGACAATCTGTGCAGTAGCCGCAGTATAAAAATGCGCACCAACCACAGTATAATCCCGCACAACAGTTTGCAACAAAACCACATTATAATGCACAATAGTTTCAAGAGAAACATCAATATAATCCTGCACAGCAGTGCGCAACACTGCAGTACAATAACACGTAGTCACCGTATAACCAAGGACTGCAGTATAACACATCGCACATAGATAATGAAGGAAACATAGGAGGCTTCAAAGGATGAGGTCGTGGAGGAAGAGGCTTTGGAGGAAGTCGATGACCAAATGTTTGTGATAACTGTCAGAAACCAGGGCACTATGCAAGAGACTGCTCACAACCACCTACGACATGTATGTATTGTCATGCAACAGACCATGAAACAAAAGATTGTCCCACACTCTTGATAAAGATACAGGACAAGAGGAACCAGACCAATCAGAACATGCAATGGATCAGGGTGGAAAACAAAGAAGAGGACGGGAAGAATATTAACATAGTTACTAGAGGTGGAACTAAGAAAAAAGAAGATGCATCCAAGAAGGATCAGGACCAATACTAGTGGGTCATGAAGAGTACAACACCTGAACAAAAGTTTGATCTGTGCAAAGAGAAAGAGATATTTAAAGAAGCTAGGCATGAGATTCTGAAAGAAAATATTGCGTCTACTTCAGGTACTAAACTAGAAGATGAGATACTAGTGTATGACATGCCTTCATTATTTGATCAGACCAATCAAGAGCAGTGTTCAGAATAAGTAAGTAACTTTAGAAAATTTTTAGGGTCATGTGTAAAATTGCTGAATGATAAATATTCCTTACAAGTACTGCATAATTTGTTAGAAAAGTGATGCAAACATAAGATATTTCAATATGGGGGATATTATACTAGACTTAGGATCTGAAGTTAATGTTCTGCCAAAGAAGACCCATGAAGCTATGGGAGAACCTCAACTGGGGTATTTACCTATTCAGTTGAAGTTGGAAAATCAACATAGAGTGGTTCCAATTGGTAGGTTGAGTGGGATTCTAGTATATTTAGATGGTGTGCGCACCATGATTGGTTTTGAAGACATTGACATAGTGGACAACACTTCGCCATATCCAACACTGTTGGGTCTGGATTGGGATTTTGATAACCAAACTATTATCAATTTGAAGACAATGAAGATGATATTTGAGTTTGGAGAATACAAAGTTATTGCACTATTGGATCCCTCAGAAGGAGGGAGGTATGTGGAACCTGCGACATAAAATATTCTGACAGAAGATGTGAATCAATTATATAGAACTATCGTGCACAAAGAGGATTATATCAAGCCAACTGTAGATGGCATGCTCAGTTGGAAGAGTATTAGTTCTTGTGCTTCAGACTTTGACACAAGACTGGAAAACTGATAGCAACGACTACATGAATTATCTACCAATAGATGCGCTAGAATGACGCGTGCTAAGATGGGTTGGTACAAAGGTAAGGGAACCTCCTACTTTTAATGGTTTGAATGATTTAAAAGAATTTTTAATGAAGTTTGAGGTAGAGGTTATGGAAAATCAAAGATTACCAACATTAGATATTACTTTTAAAGATACACCTGCAAGATGGTGGGGTACACACAAGGCAAATATCAACAATTGGTTTCAATGCAAAATGTTAATGCGCATTAGATTCGGTGCAAAGCAGGAGCATATATATGAAGAGAAATATGAGGGAGCTGGACAAACATGTAGATAAGTGCATGGTTCATTGGAGATTAGTACCACCAAAAGAATGGACACACCATTTTATTCACACATTATAAGGCATTCCAAAGCACTGGTACACAGAACATGAACAACATAGAGAAACTGCTAACTGAGAAGAGATACAACATAATTTCATAGTTACATTTGCATTTGAGCATGATAGTCCAGAGGTTGATACAACACTGAAAGTGGTAAGAGACATGATATTTGAAGAACCATAATTTGAAATAATCCCAACATATCATAAGCATGCTAGATAAACAATTAAACAATTGCTACGCTGTTATCATGTTGCAGAAGAAGAAGAAGATCTAGCATAAGATAATCTGCACAATATACAGATCCCATAAGTAGAAGGTGAAATGGAAGTAGAAGGTCCCAATCTAGATTCATAAGATTATGCTGCACCATTAAAGATCAAGAAGGTCAACATTGGAACTGTAGAAAACCAAAAAATGACAAGTATTGGAGATTATTGGGATAATCAGACAGTAGAAAGGATCACAAAATTACTGTGTGAGTACAATGAATTATTCCCAACAACATTCTTAGAGATGAAGGGTTAGCAGGAGATCTAGGAGAGATGAAGATCCCTTTGAAGCCATAAGCCAGACCTATCAGACAAAGACCTTACAAATTGAATCCAATATACAAAGAGAAGGTGAAGGCAAAAATTGACAAGATCCTAGAAGCTGGTGTTATAGAACCTGTAGAAGAATCAAAATGGAGGGACCATGATTTGTGTAGATTTGAGAAAATTGAATGATGCTTGCCTATATGATCCTTTTCCTAACCCATTTATAGATGAAGTTTTGGAGAATGTAGGAGGTCAAGAAGCTTATTCATTCACAAATGGGTTTTCAGGATATCGTCAGCTTAGGATAGCACCTGAAGATAGGCATAAGACTACATTTGCTACAGAGTGGGGATCATTTCAATATACAATTATTCCATTTGGATTGAAGAATGCAGCAACAATTGTTTCAAGGGTAGTAGTAGTAGCTTTTGAGGACTTTTTTCATGTTTTTGGAGGTTTACTTGGATGATTGGACAATGTTCAGTTTGTTGAAGGATCATGTTGAAGTATTGAGGATGATGTTGGGTAGATCCAGGTAGTGTCATATATCATTGAACATTAAGAAATGTATTTTTAATGCACCTTTTGGGATTTTGTTAGGTGTAAACATGGTATGTTGGTGGATCCTGCTAAAATTGCTGTCATAGTTAACTTACCACCACCAAAGTCAGTGCGCCAGTTGAAGAGTACATTGGGCCATACACGGTATTACATAAATTTCATAATAGGATATGCACAGATTACTGTGCCAATGGAGAAGTTGCTGAAGAAAGATACTAAGTATCAGTGGAATGATGAATGCCAACAAAGTCTGGATATTTTGAAGGAGAAGATGGTTACTGTGTCGATTTTAGTATTTCCATATTGGGCTAAAGAATTTCATGTGCATGTGGATGCATCTGCAATAGAATTAGGAGCAGTATTAACCCAACCAGTTGAAGGTGATATAGATCACCCCATTGCATTTGCAAGTATAAAGTTATCCGATTCGGAACAACACTATAGAAAGATAAGGATTAGCTATGGTGTATGCTTTGCAAAAATACAAACATTACTTGTTAGGAAAACATTTCAAGATGTTTATAGATCATTCAACCCTGAGATACTTAGTTAATAAGCCAGTGTTGGGGGGAAGAATATGCATATGGCTACTTTTGTTCCAAGAATTTGATTTTGAAGTAGTGGTTAAGCTGGGGAGATTGAATTTAGGACCAAATCACTTATCCCAAATAACTAATGGAGAAGAACCAAATAACTTGGAGGAAAACTTTCCAGATGCACAAGTATTTTCAGTACAAATAGATGATGAGTATTTCACTGATATTATTGATTTTTTGAGTACAAGATTTGCGCCAAGAGAATTCACTACCGCACAGAAGAAAAATTTGGTGGTTAGCGTTGCAAATTATCAGTTGATTGCAGGTCATTTATATAAACTAGGAGCATATAGCATCTTGAGGAGATGTGTGATGGAGCATGAAAGGCCTATGATTCTAGTAGAGGTGCATGGAGGGATTGCAGGGGGAAATTATGTAGGAAATCCTACTGCGTAGAAGGTATTGCGCGCAAGATTATGGTGGCCAAAAGTTCACAAGGATTCAAAGGAATACTGTCAGAAGTACGATGTTTGTCAAAGAGTTGGGAAGCCATCGAGGAGGGATGGGATGCCATTAAGACCTCAAGTAACTTTAAAGTGTTTGATAAATGGGTAGTAGACTTTTTAGGTCCAATTAATCCACAAGCCAGAAGATCAAGAGCTAGATATATTATTACAACGACAAATTACTTGACCAGATGGACTGAGGCTGCACTAGTAAAGGATTGCAACACGATTTTTATTTGAACATGTACTAACAAGGTTTGGATGTCCAAGAATATCAACGAGTGATTGGGGGACTCACTTTATTAACAATACAATTGAGGCAATGTTTGAAGAGTTTAAGATACATCACCATAAGAGCATGCCTTATCACTCTCAAGCAAATGGAACAATGGAAGCCTTTAACAAGATTTTGGAGAATGCCTTGACAAATATTTGTAATGTGAACATAGATGATTGATATTTGAAGGTACCGACAATAATTTGGGCTTATAGAACTACATGTGAGAAGATAACAGGGAAAACACCCTTTAGATTGATGTATGGACATGAAGGAGTAGTTCCCTTATATTATTTGATACCAAGTCTGCACATTGCAACAATTACAGACATGACAGAAAGGGGCACAATGCATGAAAGATTGGCTTAAATGATGGAATTAGAAGAGGACATAATCATAGTAGGTTTCCATTAGGAGGTACATAAATCAAAGGATAAAGCATGGAATGACAGACATATTAAGAAGAAGAATCTTAAGGAAGAAGATTTGGTTCTCTATGACAGTAAGTATTTGCAACACCCAGGGAAGCTTAGAATGCATTGGCTCGGACCATATTAGATAATGTCTGTCATAGATGGAGGTGTTAACAAGTGCAAGACTTAGTAGGCAAGGAAGTTCAAATACTGGTGAATGGTAGTCGACTGAAACTGTATAGGGACAGTCGACCCACTAACCCTCAGTAGTTGCAACACAATAAGTAGACTTGTACATATTGTAAATAGTAGGAGTTAAAAGAAGAAAAATGAAGAGAAAAGTAGAAAAATGAAGAAAAATCCAAAAAGAAGTAGTTCAAGGAATAAGTGATAGACAGATAACTGAGAACGATAGTGCATATCAGACATAAAGTCAGGGCAACAAGAAATGAAGATACTGTGCGCAGAACAATTATAGCAGAAGGAAGTACCCGTGCAATAGGGATGTAACACAATGGAAAATTACAACACATCGAAAAAATGAAACAGTCGAGAAATGAAAAACCGGTCACCGATAAATGAGGCGCGAAACACATATTTATGAAGCGTTCTTAGTAAGATTTGGAACATTTATGACAGACAATGAAGCGTGCTCAGAAAGCTTTGAGAATTAATGACAACACTTTAGAAGCAAAAGTAGGGTTCGACAAGCTCATTGTGAATGTGAGCGAACACATAGTTAAGCAACGAGAAGCGAAATAACACACATGCGATTTAGCAGACAGATAATGAGATTTTTGATGCAAACCCATATAGATTCCAGCATGATGGTGCCACCAAAAGATGGATCAGCAAGCCACATGTCGAGAAGAAGCTGCATGAACAACATATAATCACCAGAGCCAACAATGGAGGCCGAAAACCCTACACAGACAGAGGGAGTGGTGGATTTCGATGCCATTCCTTCTCAAGAACCAACAAGCCCTACATTGGTCGAAGGAAAAAAAACAGATGCAAATTGATCCACCAAGTACAACAGTAGAGCCAAACCGGACGCAAGAAGAAAACCAACCCACATAAACAACAAACGAGGAGAGGACTGAGTTTGACGAGCCAAGGGCTCAACCTAGCACAGAACAAACACAACAAGAACGAATACTGGTTGAGAAAATTATAGTGCAGTAGGAGTCTGACAGAGAGGAACATGAGGAAGAGAAACCATATAAGGAAGCAGGGCCTTCCAGTGCGCTAGTAAAGGGGAAAGGTAAACAATAGGTCCAAAGATCCCTGCTTAAGCGGCCAAAGGTAACCAATGTGTTACCACGCGTACCAGTAGGGGTAACAGTTATCCCAAACTTACTTGGATGTGTAGACATACTGCGCTATTCAGATCACGATGTCAGGGATACATATAAGTTTCCAGAGTTCATGCAACAAATATACTTAGAAAGGAGAGGGGTCAACGTGAAGGGAGTTCCCATAATGGAACCTAAGTAGTAGATACAAGTATTATACAACACAGGGATCATGAACCTATTGGAGATACCGCACTTTGGCAGGCACATGGAAGTAAATACTTGCGTCAAGAGTTACTTGCAGTCATGCATGGAGGCATTTTGTGGTTGGATACAAAAGTATCCATAGATGTTGATTTGATAGCAGAGATAACAGGTCTAACCACCAAGGGTGAACCACCTGCGCAATACCTTTACAACAAGACCAAGGAGAAGGCCTTGGCAGAAGAGATGAAACAAAAGTATGGTACATAAAGAGGATCATCATCAACAGGATTAGTGAACCATCAACAAGACTAGTCACAAAACTAATGGCTTGTAAACTGCTCAGAAAGTGTCACAAGGACGAAGTGCCAACATGCATTATAGCAACGACCACACATTGCATGAAGGGAAATGTCTTAATTTGGAGTCTGTATTTATTAAATTTATTTTTAGATGATTGTAAGGACGCACGGGATGTTGGGACAAAATTCCACTTCTCATGGATGATTATTTTGATTGCATTAGTGGGTTGGAAGAACCCTAATTACACCATGTTTCTTCAGAGCATTGGAAGGTGCCGCAAAAAACAATATGATTCATTGTGGCACACCATTGTTGCAAGAGACGTGTAGACAAATACCAACGTCTCAAAACATACCTTGAAGAAATCGAGGAGAAGGTGGAAAAGACTTGGAGGATCCCACCAGAGGTGGTGGAGCAGTACAAAACGATAACTAACTTTAAAGTCTCGTGGCATAATATGTGGATTCAAGTGAAAAAATATCCAACAAAGGAGTGGCTGCACATGAGGTACTACGCCACAACAGAAGAAGTCAAGTGGATGATGAAACACTGGCAAGAAGAATGGAAGATTCCAGTCGAGCAAGCAAAAGATAAGCACCTTGCCATGGACAAAAAACCAACACAAGAAGGTTCATCTCAAACGAAAAGTGTCCCAGCTTGTAATACTAGGAGCGCAACAAAGAGTAAGAAGCCAACATGGGGGAACGCAAAAGAAAAGAAGACGCATATCCCCAAGATGGTCACACAACAAAAGGACCACACAATTGCTACTAATGGCTCGACATAAAATAAGGACAACATCCCTACACCAGAGGGACATGCAGGAGGGGACATACTAGATACCCATGGAACAACACAAGAAACACAATCAAGGCTACCAAAGATACTGGTTGTATAGATAGGTGGGGCACGCAAGAATATGAAAGCGCACAAGGAAGTCCCAGAATACACCATAACTGAAGACGATGCATAACTAGTCACAAAGAGAGTTCAAGACTGCGTCGTTCAAGAATATGAGGAGGTATAAAAACAAAGGGAAAGAATAATGCAAGAGCTGACAGAGGTCAGACATGTATTAGAGTAGATACGCTTGACGAAGGCCCAAAATGAGGAGACAATACAGCAACAAACAACATAGAACGAGGAAGCAACAATGTAGATCACAACATTGGCCAATGGTAGTTTTAATATGACTAAAGAAATGTTGCGAATCGATGAGGACTTGGCATAGAGACAACTTAAGGACATAGAACAACTGGAACTAGTATTCACGAATATACCAACAAAATCCTTATATAAGATGTAGATGATTGTAGCACAAGAAGTTCAGTCCAGGGAAAGGACAAATGCAACAAACTTGGAGACAACCAGGGAAGCTAAGGAAGTACTAGAGATTGTTCTCACAGAGGTGCAACTGGAACATGAAGAAGAAAAATGTCGCACATATATATTGGAGGAAATACTTGAAGAAGTATTCCAGACAATTCCAGAGAGTGCATTAGTAGGGGAAATAAACATAGAAGATAATCTACAGAAGATCGTGTAGGCGATGGACTGGTACACGCAAGAAATAAGAGAATTGGTGGAGAAGATAACACCAACCACACTGCCAGAGGTAATAACAGAAAGAGAGTAGCAAGCCACTGAGCAAACATAGTACATGGCACTGGAAGTTAAGGAGATAACAAAACTTTATGAAAGGACTGTGTAACTTTGGACAAGTCTCGCAAAGGATGACAAGATCCAACAGCTGGAGAAGAGAGAAGAGAAGATGAATGTTGCAGTTCAGGATTTAAAGAAACGACATAAGAAAATGGCCATATCCCTGAGACTGAGGGCCACACATGAGATGAAGAACTTGCAAATATAAGTCAAGAACATCTAGGAGGAAAGGTAGACTAGACAAGCTTAGTTGGAGCCCCTACAAGAGAAAGTAGAACAAATGATAACAATGTTGGAAATGGATAAAGCCAACATGGAATGAATGCACTCAGAAAGCGTACACGTGCTGAAGGAGCACGTTAAAACACATATCTTGGAGACCCTCACAGATAAGAACACCCAGATGAAGGTGAAAGCAAATGAACTAGCACAAAAGTTCTAGGAATTGCATAAATTAATGCAGGAGGTACACATGATCTGAGTGGCTCGGGACGAGCTACATGTTAGTGTTGGGGGCCTGCTGGAGCTGGAATTATTGGGAGTAAGTGCAATAAAACAAACAACATGGACCAAAGGGAACAAAAAACACCAGAAAAGAAGGAAGACCAATGCGACAAAGGGAAAATGAAGCAGCGCGCGACAAGATTTGCGGAAATTCGATGCATATGTGGACAAACTTAACCATGTTAGGGTTAGGTTTTTGGAGTCATAATGTAAGGGTTTTAACCCAATTTTTAGTATAAATAAGATGTATGAGGTAGTTGGAAGGATCATATTTTATCTTTTTGTCATGGTTTCATTTTGGTGTCCTACTTTTAAAGAACCATTTTTAGTCTGAGTTTTGTATTGTTGAAAGTTGTGGAGCTCAGATGGAGTCAATATTGAGATGTAACTGAGGGTCAGGTCGCAAGTTGTGGAGCTTGGTGCGACACTGGCCAGCCTCACCACTACTCACATTTCCTATGATGTAATGCACTCAACACTATTTTGATGAACAATAATAAATAAGAAGATATTTGTGGACATAGCCCCAGGGGGGGTGAACCATGATAAAACCCTGTGTTGCAATGTGTCTGAATGTTTTGTTATTTCTGCAATTATGGTTAAATGGTTAGATGAATGAACGGTTTTAATTACAGCGTGAACCAGAATATGTATGCAGAATGAATTTTATGAATGAATGAAATAGTAGATATGATGAATGATATGACATAATGCATGTTAAAGTAGAACAATAGTAAGAATAACAACCCCAATCCCTTCCATGATTGCAGACATCTGCGTCTTGTAGTCACCCATAAACCATCTCGGGTGAGACTGCGTTGTGCAGACTATGCACAGTGTAGCCTTCTGGTTTACCAAAAGAGCCGATGGTGAAAAGGGTTTTGTTGGAGGACTAAGGTAGAACCCTAGTCAACCTATACATCCAACAAGTTTGGACTGTGTATTTGAGATAAGTACAACTGTATTTAATTCTGAATAAATTATTGTTGTAAACTCATAAATTTCCCTGCGAGCTCAATAAGAAGAATCTCCGTTGGATTAGTTTTCCCCTTATGGGTTTTTCTAGGGGAATTTCCCAGAAAATCCTTTTGTCAAATGCGTTAATATGTTGTCTACTGTTCATTTTATTTCTGTTGTTGTTTTAGATCTTAGTCATTTGTATTTATGCTGATAAAAACAACATTGAATGTTTTGGGTTGACATGTATAACTGTTGAAGTTTTATTGGAGGTTGAAATTAGTGTTTGGATAAGTGTTTTCCTTGTCTTAGGTGGAATTTTTACAAATCCTAGCCTTCTTAGATCAACAGTGGAGATTAGATCTAATTCACTGAAATAATTAATTATTTATCTGTAGAAAACTTTAGCCCAAATTCTACATTAATCAAATAATTTAATTAATGTACTTTTCCTAAGTTAAACTTAGGAAGGAGCTCATACTAGTTTCTCCTCTCGAAAAACCACCTAAAAAGGACTTCTCTTCCACATGATAAGACACTAAGCCAAGTTAGAAGACCTCCCAAAGCTATATAAATCAACACTCCCTCCTAGAAAGGAAGGGATTCTCCACCATCCCCATATTGTCCCTGTAGAAAACAAATTACCTTTCACTAGAGGCTTGGTGAGAATGTCTGCTATCTTCTCCCTTGTGGATATGTATTGCAATCTCACAACACCTCTCTGGACCCTATCTTCGATGAAGTGGTATCTGATCTCTATATGCTTGGACCTGTCATGAAACACTTGATTTTTTTAAATCTTGATACAAATTTGGTTATCACAGTGGATCATCGTAGGCCCCATCTCAAGAGAAAATAACCTCGTGAGAATATTGGGAAGCCAAATGGCCTCACAAATCGCTAGAATCGATACCATGTACTTGACCTGTGCTGAGCTAAGTGCCACTGCATGATGCTTCCTGCTAAACCATGATATCACTGCTGACCCCAAGCTAAAACAACATCTAGAAGTACTCTTCCTATCCATTGCACTCCCTACCTAGTTCTAATCTGTGTATCCCTGCAACTGCACTCCACCAAATTTGAGATATCTCAGTCCAAAGTCCACTGTACCATGAAGATACCTCAACATATGCTTTGCTTCCACCTATTGAACCCTCCTCGGCTCCACCATGAACTGGCTGAGTGTATTGACTACAAAGCACATATCCGACCTGGTGTTGACTAGATACATCAAGGACTCGATCAACTGCCTATACAAAGTGAGATTCACCAACTCATCCTCAGAAGAATTAAGCTTCCTCAAGTTAGTGATCATAGGTGTAGACATCGACCTGGAATCCTCCATCCATAATTTCTTCAAGATCTCAACTACATACTTGTCTTTCCCAAGGAAAATATCTCCTGGATACTGCAACACCTCCAGTCCCAAAAGTAGTGCATTAATCCAATATATTTCATCTCGAACTTTGTAGCAAGGTCCTCCTTGCACATCCTTATGAAATTCTCCAATCCTATTAGAAAGAGATCATCAACATACAACACTAAAATGAATGGATCATCTCCAACAAGTGTGTAATACAAGTTGGGATCCACCTCACTTTTAGTGAATGCTAACCCAAGTAGGTACCCATCAATCCTTGAGTACCATGCGTGATGTGTCTTCTTAAGTTCGTATAAGGCCTTCTTCAATATGCATGCATACATGGGACTCCCTCCTATGCATCTTAAATCCCTGAGGCTACTCAATATATACTTCTTCTTCAATCACCCCATTAAGGAAGGAAGTCTTCACATCCATCTGATGAATCCTCCACCCCATCTCTGAGGTAATTGATATAACTTCCCTAATAGATGCATATCTGGCGACGGGTGAAAAGGTCTCCTCATAGTCCACTTCCTCCTTCTAGGAGAACCCTCTCGCCACGAATCTTGCTTGTAATTTTCAATGCTTCCATATGCAATATCTTGACCTTAAATATCCATCGAGAAGTGACTCTTATCCCCCAGTTTAGGGATAACTAAAGAGATTATGTCTCGAGGCCCACATGTCCTAGACATGGAGTAACGAGATACAAATTGACTTGAGCATGGCCCTGGAGGGCCCATATTTTCTTTTCTTCAGTGCCTCCACTTTGTCAGCAACAACAACATCCATCACCTCAGCTTGGTCCTATAGCATAAATCTATCTTTCTCCATGAGGTAATGAGTCTAGGTATCATGGTATGTGTCACTCTGATCCTCAAAACCTTTGAATATGTGCATTCAGTTCTTTTTGTTTCTAACAGGTGCTTGGATCTTATACCTATCCACTTGACGATATCTGGGGGGAATGACAAGATTCCCTAGTAAGCTTGTGCCCATAGGTTTGGAGTTTCCACTGGAGGGATTCATGAAAATCCATCGTCTGCTCCCACCATACTTACCATTTTCCATCTTTCTCCCGCTCATCCATCCCATTACACTAGTTCGGGCATTGGGTTGGCCAAATATTTAAGGGTTGCACCTTACCTTGTGGGAAGAAGGGGCTAAAGGACCACTGGTAAAAGCAGCTGACAAAAGATAAAAGCTTAAAAATAAAACCTTGAGATGCTTCACCCAGGGATCCCCAAGAAATCAATAAAAGGCTTCTCAACAAGAAACAAAGGGACCCATACAAAATAATAAAACAAAACTTGGTCAGAGGATAGGGGGTCTCATCACGAGCCAACCTATTAGGTTCATGGGCATATAGCGGTATGAAACTACTAGTAGCTGGTTACCACGCTAGGGTAGTGGCTCTTGGTGGCATAACCAAGAGAAAGGGGGTCTCATCATGATCCAACCTTCTCATTTCCGTGAAAGTGCTTGTGGGTAAAATTGCCACCACTGGTCACCACGCCAGGGTAGTATCCCCTGATTAGATTCTTGAAAGAAAAATCAATAAGAAAAAGACAAAAAACATGAATGGGCTTGGAAACATTTGCATCCATGACAGGTGCAGCTCACCCTCTACAGAGGCACCGATAGGTAAGCCATGCATTTCGCTGTTATCACTGCACCCCTTTCCCAAACATCCTTTATCCACCTCATCCACTCACATGGATTGGATTTGATTTCTTCCGGAAACATCCCACATCTAGTGAGCATTAGCCCAATAGGACGCCCTGTCACTTCCTCCAAACTTGGATTGTAGATTAGTATAATGTCTTTGAGCACTTGTCCTGGTGAAAGGGGTTTTATGCACATGTTTAATAAACTTGATTATTAGATGTGATTGACATTGCTATGATCCCCGTGACTTATGAGCCTATGGAGGGCGTATTTCTTGATGTTTCAGGACCATACCTGATGACAAGTACCCAGATGGACAAGTACACATGGGGAGATGATTAGTTCATACCTCCATGGGGCAGAAAACCCACCAGATGGATGCTGAGACCCCATCAGGGGGCAGAGACAGATCAGAGGGTTTGCACCAGGGAAGAGGAGGACATTCCACCAGAGGTAGCTAAGCAGGCCTATACCCAGGGGGGTTTGCGCCCTTTCCACCAGGATGTTGGCCTTGGAAGGCCCATGATGTCACCCAGGACACTTTATGACATCATCTAGTGCTATGGAGGTTTTGGGAGGCAATTGTGGCAGTTGTGGCACATGTGGAAGCTTCCGGAGGCCCAAAGAGGCCTAACGTGTTGCTCCAAGAGGCCAAAGTCGCCCTAAAAGGGGCTAACGTCACCCTAAAATGGCATGACATCTTCATTTTTTCTTGATTTAGGGTTTTATTCATGAAATTTAATGTAAAACAATATTATTGTGTATTTTTTTGCCTTGTCGGCCTTTTGTGACCTAAAAATTAATTAAGGTCATTGCTACTGTATAAGTAAGAGATCTAAAACTCTCTTTTATTCATCATATTTCACTCACACTTGTGTGAGGTCTGAAATTTGCGCCCTCTTTTAGGGTTTTGGCTAAAATTACTAGTGTGCACTTGTTGAAGGAGGCTTATTTTGGCTATTTTTGGATTTTTCTTGGTGGAAGGTTTACAACTAGGGTTTGACATTGATGATACTTGGTTAATGTAAGTGAATTTTTTCAATCCTTCCCTTACTTGAATGGTTATGGTATTTTTAATTTCATTTTGTTAATGAAATTTGCTGGAATAAACCCTAGGAAATAAACCCATGTTAATGTCCTTATTTTAATTCCCTGCTAAGATTGTGCCAATAAGTTTTCACCTATTGAAGACATTGATAGGGCCTTGCCATTGCAACACCCTACCTTTTCTCTTCGATCCTAGTCATTTTTATCTTGTCATTGAGCTAAAGGAGGAAAACACACTAAGGCCTAGGGTTACTACACCTTAGTGAGTCGTTTTCCCCTAGGGTTTGATGGTTGAAGCCTTGGCTCAACAACACTTCACCATCAAACTCTCTTGTATTTATCCTTTCCATTATCATATTGCTTCTTCAACTCTTGCTACTACCTTTGACTCCATTTGCCCTATGATTGCACTAATCTAAGACCTTTTACTTGAGTGTTTTTTATCACAACTTCCAATACCTTTGAACAACTAATATTTTCTAACCCTAATCTACTAACCCTATTTTATGCCATTATCCATTTGATTTATAATTATACTTTGCAACATTTTAGCCTCTTTAAGCAATTGAAAGATTGATTAATGCATAGTAGTCTTTTCTTCCAATGAATGCTGGCACTGTAACGTTGATGATAAATCGTTTTTGGTCATTATGAAGCTTCTTTAAAAGCATTAATTGTGAAGTAACGTATTGAGACTATTTCTATTGTACATCATTGATTGCTTCATCAATAATATTAGTCAATTTATTTATTTGAGAAAGTCCAATTATGTGAAGTACTAACCAACAAGTGATCTTGCGAATATATAGTTTATTGTTGCTTTGTTCCAGGCAGGTACATTTATGGTTATTATTATCTTTATTGGCTGTTTAGTTGGACTTTCTGATCGGTGGTGACTTATGAGGGGGGGAATTTTACTTAGCCCTAAACCTTTGCCTTCTCAAAATCCCAGGTCACCGGGGATGTCTCCCCTGGGCCTACCACCCTAAATAGAAAGAGTTATCTTATTAAGGTGACAATGATATGGTAGTCTCCCGTTGTGTCAGTTTGTCTTCATTACCTTTCCTTTATCCTTCAAAGTACAAACTGTGCGATAACAGTGACCAATGACTTTCTCTCAGGCCTCGATACTATCTCCCACACATCGTTCCTCATGATGGAACTATACTCTTCCATCATAGATTCCTTCCAAACCCGTTGGTCTGCTTCCTCCTCAAAGGTAGAATGCTTAGAGTCATTGATGATGCTCATTAAATCCATATAACTGGAAAATATAGGAGGTGGTCTACTCTCCCTGAAGGTCCTACTAGGAGCCTCCACATGCTCCTTCGCATCACTCAAGGTCTGCTTGACCCATCTCAACCTGCTCCTGGTAGAGCTCGAAGGAACCTCTTGCTGCCCATGATCAAAAGGTTGTCCCTACCGCTGGTGCTGTTGGTCATTGCTCAACCTTTAGAGCCTCTTACTCCCGATATTCTACCACCATTGGCTCTGTGTCATGTGACATCCTAAAGGTCCTACCCTCCTCAAATATGACATCCTGGTTGATTGCTATCTTCCTTTTCCTTATAATGTATACCATGTAGGCCTTTGAAGTCTCACTGTATCCAACAAAAAATCCCTTTTCTCATGAGGGCTCCAGTTTAGTCCTTTTCTCTACAAGAATCTGCACATACACTGAACTAACAAAGATACATAGATGACTCACCTCCAGTTTCACTCCCGTGAATGCTTCCTCTGGAGTCATGTTCTCTACTGCTTTGTGAGGACTTCTGTTTTGTAAGTATACAACCATATTGCATGCCTCCTCCCATAAGAACATATGTATATTCTGATCATGGATCTTGGCCTTGGCTGCTCCGACTATAATCCCTTTCTTCCTCTTTGCCATTCCATTCTACTGCATATTATAGGGCATTGTCAGTTCTTTCTTGATTCCCGCTACTCTGTAGAAATCCTTGAACTCGTTGAAGGTTTACTCGCCTCCACTGTATGATCTTAGGACCTTGATCTTCTTCCCAGTCTAGTTCTCCACAATTGTTTTGAACTCTTGAAACTGTTGATTTTTCATTAAGCTAGGCTCAAGCATGAAGTTCATTCCAATTTTAGCATTTTACTTGAACCATAGACAATTGCAGTTACACCATAAACAATTTGTTGCAACAACCAAGATCACAAGAAGAAATACCATGCACAAGTACACAAGAAGTATCTTGGGAAACCCTTCTCAACAAGGGAAGAAAACCCAACCAATCCTTTGCTATATTCTTCAAGAGAAATACCTCCCACACCATAAACCTAGCACACAAAAGGGTGCTCACAAAACCTAGAAGACTAGCGCCCAAGAGAGGTGCGCACTTCGGCCCAAGAAAAAGTACTTGCTGAAATTTCCAAACTCACACTTGTGTTGTGTTTCCTCAATGGGAAAATCACCTTTATTTGTATTAGACTGGACATATCAAAAGTAGTGTCTATTGGCACAACATGGCCGACCTCAATAAATCAAAATATAATTAATAATTACCATATTAATTATCTTTTACATTAATTATTTTTTACTTTATGGTGGGGCCGACCTGTATCTTTTACATCACAAATAGGGTTACAAGTAAGTCTGAATATTAGACAATATAGCAAGGGATCTCATACACCCACTAGTTCTCAACCACTAGTGGCATATCCGCCTGTGATCAACCACATGGACGTCCAAGTCTCTATATCACTGCGTCTCATAGGAGAATCATCAGAATACACACTTACTATTGCTCAACCACTAGGATCACATCCACCTGTGCTCAACCACATGAACATCCTACTCAACAGATCTTCTATCTCATTGCGTCTCACAGGATAATCATTTGGAGTATCACATCATCTCAACTCTCTACATAGAGGAGAACAGTAAACCCATCACATGGGATCCTTCACCCCTTACAGGGGTACACATCGTTTCATCTTCGTCTTGGAGAGAACGTCACACCCAACTCATGGGATTCCTCACCCTACACAGGGGAACACAACGTTCGATCTCCATCTCAGAGAGGAATCACACGCCCATCTCATGGGCACACCCAACTCATGGGATTCCTCACCCCACATAGGGGCACACAACATTCCTTCTCCGTCTCAGAGAGGAACAATACACCCATCTCATGGGCACACCTAACTCATGGGATCTTTCTCAGGATGACTCACTCAGTCTGTGTCCTGTAGGATGTCTCACACAGCTGTAATCATCAACATAAACCAATTGAATACCTCATCTTTGGCCTTTAGGAAGTAAATCCATGTCCTCCTAGAATAGTCATCTATAAATGTCACAAAATAAATACACCTCGAGATAGAATCCATTGACATGGGACCAACCATGTTAGAATGCACCAAATCCAACACTCCCTTGGATCTGGTCTCATTTTTAGGAAATGATGCCTTGGCCTACTTTCCAAGTGCACATCCTTTACACACACCATCCTGCTCCAAACTGAACTCCAGAAAACCAATGACTATCTCCCGTAACAATGGTATATCCCTGTAGTGTAGATGTCCCATCCTCATTTGCCAAAGTTCATTCTGGCTGTCACTGCTATGTACGAGGGATTTCACTAGTTGTCCTCTAAAAAAATTATACACGTTACTCTATCTGGTGCTTATAACTCACCTCATGCTAGGATCAACCCCTTTTGGCCTAACAACTACCTCACCTCCTTTGAAACCAACCTCAAGTCCCCTATCCTCCAGGGTCGAAACAGAGAGTAAATTCTTCTCCAACCCAGGTACATAACCTTCACCTCCATAGCCTTATAGAGTCGAGTTGCAACTGTATGCTACCAATCGCCTCTACTACATACCTGGTGTTTTCATTGTTATCGTGCAATTTGTACTTGCCCAAAGACAAAGACAAGTGGATACTAAATTGGCATAACAAGGAGGATGTCCTATCACTGTTGTCACACACCCACTATGACTTAATAGATTTTTCGCCTTTTTCTCCTCTGTCCTTGAGGGACAGAATCCCCGAGTTCCTACGAGGTCCTAGCGCAGGCTATCTCTTCTTGTCGGAACCTTCTCTAAACCAATCCACCAGTTCTTTCATTGAAAACCTGTAGTGTACAACTCAAGCACCAAGCGCGGGCTTCACCTCCATGTGATCATCGGTTATGACCCTGGGCCAAGCCAAGAGGCGCCTTTTGCAATTCGCGACTCAACGATGCCCGAGAGTCAAGTCCTTCGATTCTTTAAACCCCGAAACCTAAAATCGTCCCTTAATTGAGATTGATGGCTGCAATCGCCTCCCTGATCCGACGGTCCTGGCTGTATCGGGACTTCAGTAACTGGGAGTTCGAAATGCAAGCGAGTCGAGTCTTTTGACTCTTCAAACACCGAAACCCGAAATACGATATGTGATTTCTTGCATGAGATCCGATGGTCCTCTATAATATGGATCCAATGGTCCAAATCTATTCGGAGTTTCGTGAACCGAGAGTTCACGATGTAACGACTCCAGAACTCCTGTCACTCAAATCCTCTAATTCCGATATGGAAATTCGTGTAGGAGATCAACGGACCTCGTTGATCTAGATCTGACGGTCACTATCCCTCCTGAGCTTAAGGGAATTGAAGGACACTCAACCTTAACCCCCTTGTTTTCCTACGAGATCCAATGGCTTACGGGGTTTCAGAGCTTTCCTCGAACTCTGAACGCTCACCACGCATTTCCTCCGATGGACGGTTCAGATCCTCCTAGAGTTTTGTGAACCGGGATTTCGCGACTTGCGAAGGCGAGGGGTCTTCCCCTTTGGTCTCCCGGGTGCCGAAACGCCGAAATGCTGAAACCTATTAACATTAAGCTGATTCGGAATTTCTCATATCGGGACTCTGCGACTTGCGACGACGAAGGGTCTTGGCCTTTGGTTTCCCAGGTGCCAAAATGCCGAAATGCCGAAACCTATTCACACTAAGTTGATTCAGAGTTTCACATACCGGGACTTCATGACCTGTGGTGATGAAGGGTCTTTCCCTTTGCTTTCCCGGGTGTCGAAACGCCAAAATGCCGATGAGCGGGTTCGAATACTCTGGGACTTTGAGGACGTTGCCAAGTCCACTCTCTTGCCTATGCAAAGGTTAACGTCGACGGGCAATAGAGCTCCGACAGGTCTTTCAGAGGGTTCTTGGGTAAATTATCCCTAGGCTTGGTGACCTGAGTAAAAGTCTTCCTGATTCGTCAAGCTATAAATTCGGTGGTAAGGGTAAAGTAAACTCATGGGTTTACTATCATGGTAGTCCCTTCGAGGGACTCACTCTGACTCTGGAGTGCGAGGAAACTTCCCAAGAGAAGTGCCTTCGGGAAATTAAACCAGGGCATAGCACGAGCCAAGTAGATGGGACAATTCTCAAGGGAACAAACTCGTATTCTGAACCTACTCATTCTATACATAGACAGATTATGGTCATATAAGTATAAGCATGTATCCCTTGTCTCCAAGTAAAAAACACAAGCAAACACTTCCATACAGAAACCATTTATGAGCGTATAAACATGAGCATGCATCCAAGTTATTCAATTCAAGATACAAGAAATAATCACTTATAAGAAAAACACCAGGTGTGACGCGATTGCTGAGAGGGGTGCTCGTTTCCACCCAACCGTAGGCTCAGTGACTCCAAACAGATTTACCACTAGCCACCCCTGAGCTAGACCATGATGCTTGAGATTTAGTCTCCTACTTCTAGCTCAACGGAAGTCAACGACGAAGGTTACTCTCCTTCTCTTTTGTTCAAAACTCCCTGTATTTCTGAGTTTTCTCTCGGTTCTCCTCCGCTATCTTCGTCGCGTGTGTTCTCCTCCCCTTCCCCCTTTAACCACACTTCCTCTCTTGCCTTTTTCTTTGCAAGATTGCACGTGGTGTGAATTTCCCTGCCCATGGTTAGGTCTGGGAGCTGTTATGGATGGACGGTTCACCCCCATCCCCTCATTAACTCTTGAGGAGCCTCCCCACCTACCAATCTGACGAAAAATCCATTCTAGGGTCAGAGAGATGCTTTGATCTTTGAGCAGGTAAAAACCGATACAATATTGGCCCGGTGGAAGTTAGTGCAACCATTCGAGGTCCCTTCCACCACCTCTCATTAGCCATCATGGTCTCTTTTAGCACATCCTCCTCCCAACAACCATGTAACACATAATCATAACATAATTTACATTCATCGACCCTTTTGTACAAAGGTCCACCGAATCAAACATTCACATCTTTTGTGTTTTCCATAGTTCTTGGCCAATATAGTTATTTTTACAGACTAGGGGAAACAGGGTGTTACAATTCCCTCCCCCTTAAAGGAACATCGTCCTCGATGTTCTATCTATCAATATGACGTGTATGTACAGAAGTAAACAAAATCGGATATGCTTGTTTCATGGCATCTTCCATTTCCCATGTAGCCTCATCTGGGCCAAAATGTTTCCACTGCACCTTGACTTGTGCAATGGTTCGGTTCTTGAGTGGGGTTTCCTTTCTGTCCAAGATGAATTGAGGTTCTGGAAGGAAATCTCCCTCCAGTTCCACCTGGATCACAGACCAGTCAATTATATGATTAGAGTCGTGTACATAGTTCTTCAATAATGAAACATAGAAAACATTATGTGCTTTTACTGTGGGAGGAAGTGCTAGCCTATAGGCTACAGGTACCACTCTCTCTAGAACTTCAAAGGGTCCACAATACCAAGGTGCCAACTTGGCACAAGCTCCCATCCTCATGGAACTCTTCTTGGGCCTAACTCTGAGATATACGTGGTCCCCCATCTTGAATTCTCTTGGAGTTCTCTTTCGATCGACATAACTTTTCTGTCTGTTCTGAGTGACCTTTAGGTTTTTCTTTATCTGAATCACTTGTTGTTCCATTTCTTTCAACATGTCGGGTCCAATAGTAATTTTGTTTATCGGGTTACTCCAACTATCTGGGGTGTTGCACAGTCTACCATAGAGGACTTTGAAGGGACTCATCTTCAGGGATTCTTGGTAGCTGTTATTGTAGGAAAATTCCACCAGTGGTAGGTAATCTTCCCACTTCTTGGGTTTATGCATTACATGCATTCTTAGCATGTCTTCCAATATTTGGTTCACTCTTTCCGTCTGTCCATCGGTTTGAGGATGATAGGCTGTGCTAAACAGTAATTTGGTCTCCAGACCAATCATCAAGGATTTCCAAAAGTTAGAAGTAAATTTCGTGTCTCTGTCAGACACGATCTCTTTAGGCATACCATGTAGTCTGAATATCTCCTTCATGAATATGCTGGCGATATCTATTTCCTTGCAAGTTGATTTGACGGGGATAAAATGGGCAGACTTGCTCAGTTTATCCACCACTACCATGATGGTGTCATTCTGTTTGGTCGATGTTGGTAGTCCGATGATGAAGTCCATGGAAATGGTTTCCCATTTCCATTCTGGGATTGGTAGAGGTTGTAATAATCCTGCTGGGTGTCGGTGTTCTGCTTTAACCTGTTGGCATTCTAGGCACTTAGCTAAATAGTTAGCTATGTATTTCTTTAACCCAGGCCAATAGAATTGTTTCCTAGTGGCCGTGATCATCTTCTGATATCCCGAGTAACCAATATATGGTCTTTTATGTAGTTCATCCATTATGAACCTCTTCAAGTCATCACAATCTGGAATATACAATCTGTACTTGTAAGTTAGTAGACCTCCATCTATCATTTGATAGCCTTCATACTTTATTCCTGCGGGTTCTTGCTCCAGGTACGAGGTCACGGTCTGGAAGAATGTGTTTGTTTCTTGTGCATTCCTGACTCTTTATTTGACATTCGTCTCGTAGGTGCTCACCGCTGCCAAGTGAATTGTTTTCATACTTCTGCTAAGGGAATCGACCACCTTATTTTCCTTTCCTTTAACATGTTTGATTTCAAAATCAAACTCACTAAGGAGGGGCATCCACCTAGCTTGTCTGGCATTGAGATTTGGTTGGTCAAACAGATATCGCAATCCATAGTGGTCTGTCATAAGTACAAATTTCCTTCCCAGGAGGTAATGTCTCCACATCTTTAAGGCATGCACTATGGCAGTCAGTTCTAGATCATGGGTCACATAGTTGACTTCGTGCTCATTCAATTTTCATGATTCATAGCAGACTACACTTCCTCCTTGCATAAGGACTCCTCCGAGCCCTTCCTTACATGCATCTGTGCACACGAGGAAGTCGCTTTCGGGATCAATGATCTTCAACACGGGTGCATGGGTTAGAAGGTGTTTCAGGGATTGAAATCTTTCTTCACATTCTTATGTCCACATGAATTTAGCTCCCTTCTTCTGTAGGGCAGTGATTGGACAACCAATCTTGGAGAATCCTTTTATAAATCTCCTATAGTATCCTGCTAAGCCCATAAACGATCTGATATCCGAAACGTCCTTTGGGGTAGGCCATTCCATGATAGACCTGATCTTGTCAGGATCTACTGCTACTCCCTCTTCAGATATGACATGGCCAAAGTAATGTATCTGCTTCTGGAAAAAGTCGCACTTGCTAAATTTTGCATAGAGCTGATGTTCTCTTAGCACTTGAAGCACAAGTCTAAGATGTTCCTCATGTTCCTCTCTATTTTTGGAGTAAATTAATATATCGTCAATAAAGACTAGTACAATTTTGTCTAGGAATTTGCTGAGCACATTGTTCATCAAGCACATAAAAGTGGCAGAGGCATTGGTCAATCCAAATGGTACTACCACAAACTCATAGTGGCCATATCTTGTCCTGAAGGTAGTTTTGTGGATGTCTTCACCCTTGATTCAGACTTGATGGTACCCAGATCTCAAGTCAATCTTTGAGAAGATGGAAGCACGTCCCAATTGATCGAAGAGGTCATCGATCCTGGGTAAGGGGTACTTGTTCTTTATGGTTACCTTATTGAGTTGTCTATAATCTATGAACAGATGGAGGGTACCGTCTTTCTTTTTCACAAACAGGACTGGTGCTCCCCATGGAGACACGCTGGGCCAAATATAGCCTTTTTCCATCATTTCTTTTAGTTGTAATTTAATCTCAACTAGCTCAGGTGTGCTCATCCTGTAGGGTGTCCTAGACACTTGCACCGCTCCCGGTGCAAGTTCTATCGAGAATTCAATGTCCCTTCTTGGAGGTAAACTCAGTACCTCTTCCGAAAATACATCTCTATATTCTCTTAGTGTGGGGTGGTCTTCGAGGCTTGGTTTGTCATCTTCAGCTGATTCCAACATCTATATCGCATATAGTGGACATCCCTTTCTGCAATACTTTCTCATTTGAAGGGCTGATATTCGTCTCATCGAGACAAGTTTTTGGATCCCTTGAAGGGTTATCCTTCTTCCTTCTTCACTTACACATTCTAAGGTTTTATGGTAACATTCTAGTCTGTCTTTATATGTGGCTAGCCAGTCCATACCAATCAACAGGTCATACGATCCTAGGGGTAATACGTTAAGGGTTGCTTGGGTGGGTAATTCACCCATAGTGAATTGGCAAGATGGTATGAACTCCATTACCTTTCTTTTGGTGCCAGTGACTAACTGTACCAACCATGGCTTGGTGTGTTTATGTGGCTATATTTTACAGTTATCAATAGCCTTAGGGGCTATATAACTCAAATTTGAACCAGGGTCAATTAGAATAGACATTAGATGGTTGGTGATCATACCTTCCATCTCCACCATTGAAGCTTGGTGGTCAGCTTGTTTATTATCCAAAGCTGCATAAATTTGCGGCACGCTCATGGCCACGTCATTGACGGTGGTAGCTTCTTGAACGTTGTAAATTCCTCGACTGTTCTGTTGTCGGTGCGGGCAGTCCCTCAGTAGATGTTCTTCTCCACAACCCCAACATTTTAAGGGTTCTTTCTTCGGGTTATAAATCTTTCCTAGGGTAGATCCAAAAGGTTTATTTCCACTCTGGGAGGGTAAATTCTGCTGGTGTACACTTCGGGTTGGAAAGCTCATCCTTGAGTCCTTTTATAGTCTTTAAATATTGGGGATTTAAACCCCTTTTTTCTGGAATCCCGAACTATTCTTCTGCTTCCAACCTTCACGAGGTTCTATTCGATGCCCAAGCTGTTCATAACAATATCTTGCCTTTCAGATAGTATCTTCTAGGGTCTTTGGCTCGTCAAAATCGATCCTGTCCTGATAGTCCTTAGGTAGTCCATTGATGAATCATTGCACCTTTGCCTTTTCTGCTTTTATATAGGGTACGTACCTCAACAATTCGAGGAATCTGCTGACATATTCCTCTATGGTGCATTGCCCCAACTTGAGTTCATAGAATTCTTTAGTCTTTTCGTCAAAATACTTTTTCGACAGATACTTCTTCTTGAAGTATTTCTCAAACCGTTCCCAAGATAGGTCTTCTTCATGAATCCCTTTTACATTCTTAAGGTCTTCCCACCAAATGGAAGCCTTCCCATTCAGGTTGAAAGTGGCTACTTGAGCCTTCAATTTTTTTGAGAAGTCACGGACTCTGAAATACTTCTTTAGTCCAAGTAGCCAGGCCTTTGCTTCCTCTCCCTTCTTTATTTCACCGTAGAAAGAGGGTGGCTTGGCCTTCTTGAATTCTTCAAGATTATGATTTTTGGAATGATTTCGCTTCTTCCATTTTCTTTGAGAATAAGAACTAGTTCTTCTACTAGAATATCCCTCCGAGTCGCTAGTTTTCTTTCCAGAGGAATCATTCGACGCTTGTCCCTTATCTCTGGGGTGAAACTTTCTCGAGGTGCTCCTCCCAGTGTGGCCACTTAAAGGGCCACGTTTCCATATCCCAGGTGGGCTTCGACTTCTCTTTCTTTGTCGTTGGTCCACGTGACTGGTGTCAAGTCCATGCTGCAATTGTCTTTGTATGTTAGATAAGCTCTGCAACAAGACTGCATTAATCTTCGTTTGCTTCTCTTTCTCTTTTATCAACCTCTCGTTGTCATCCTTGCAGCTTTTTAGTTCGACAATGAGGCTTCTCATAGTCTCAGCTAGATCTGGAGGGGTTTCTATTGCTCTCCTTTCATTAAACTCTTCGTCTCTATTGTGGAAGCCATCCCTTACTTCGTGGTGTGTCACCATTCTATGCGTCTGTAGTTTCCCACGGTTGATCGTCCGCTTGTTGTGAAAGAAAAACACTTGTTGTTAGTCAACATTATATTCATTCAAAATCAACGCATAATTCATATTTTTCAAATGCATACACACAATAGGAATTTTCACTCTTAACTTCGGCTTTTGATAAGGGGGGTTAGGATATAGAGATACTCCTTTTAAGAGTACTTCAGATGGAGTTCCTGTGCAACTCGTCCATGAGCCCAGGAAGGCCAAGTGTTGTAACCATGCTCTGATACCAATTTGTCACACACCCACTATGGCTTAATAGATTTTTTTCCTTTTTCTCCTCTGTTCTCGAGGGACAAAATCCTCGAGTTCCTACGAGGTCCTAGCACAGGCTAGCTCTTCCTGTCAGAACCTTCTCTAAACCAATCCACCGGTTCTTTCATTGAAAACCTGTCATGTACAACTCAAGCACCAAGCGCGGGCTTCACCTCCATGTGATCATCGGTTATGACCCCGGGCCAAGCCAAGAGGCGCCTTTCACAATTCATGACTCAGCGATGCTCGAGAGTCAAGTCCTTCGATTCTTTAAACCCCGAAACCCAAAATCGTCCCTTAATTGAGATCGACGGCTGCAATCTCCTCCCTGATCTGACGGTCCTGGCTGTATCGGGACTTCAGTAACCGGGAGTTCGAAATGCAAGCGAGTCGAGTCTTTTGACTCTTCAAACCCCGAAACCCAAAATCTGATACACGAGTTCTTGCACGAGATCCGATGGTCCTCGATGATATGGATCCAATGGTCCAAATCTCTTCGGAGTTTCGTGAACCGAGAGTTCACAATGCAACGAATCCAGAACTCCTGTCACTCAAGTCCCTAAATTTCGATATGGAAATTCGTGTAGGAGATCAACGAACCTCGTTGATCTGGATTTGACGGTCACTATCCCTCCTGAGCTTAAGGGCGTTGAAGGACACTCAGCCTTAACCCACTTGCTGTTCTGTGAGATCCAATGGATTACGGGGTTTTAGAGCTTTCCCTGAAATCTGACCGCTCACCACGCGTCTCCTCCAATGGATGGTCCAAATTCTCCCAGAGTTTCGTGAACTGGGATTTCGCGACTTGCAAAGGCGAGGGGTCTTCCCCTTTGGTCTCCCGGGTGTCAAAATGCCGAAACCTATTCACACTAAGCTGATTCAGAGTTTCGCATACCGGGACTTCGTGACTTGCGATGACGAAGGGTATTGCCCTTTGGTTTCCCGGGTGCCGAAACGCCAAAATGCCGAAACCTATTCACACTAAGCTGATTCAGAGTTTCGCATACTGAGACTTCATGAACTACGGCGATGAAGGGTCTTGCCCTTTGGTTTCCCGGGTGCCGATGTCGAAATGCCGATGAACGGGTCCGAATACTCCTGGACTTTGAGGATGTTGCCAAGTCCACCCTCTTGCCTATGAAAAGGTTAAGGTCAACGAGCAATAGAGCTCCGACAGGTCTTTTAGAGGGTTCTTGGGTAAATTATCGCTAAGCTTGGTGACTTGAGTAAAATTCTTCCTGATTCGCCGAGCTATAAATTTGGTGGTAAGGGTAAAGTAAACTTGTGGGTTTACTATCATGGTAATCCCTTCGAGGGAATCACTCTGACTCTGGAGTGCGAGGAAACTTCCCAAGAGAAGTGCCTTCGGGAAATTAAACTAGGGCATAGCGCGAGCTAGGTAGATGGGACAATTCTCAAGGGAACAGACTCGTATTCTAAACCTACTCATTCTATACATAGATCGATTATGGTCATATAAGTATAAGCATGTATCCCTTGTCTCCAAGTCAAAAACACAGGCAAACACTTCCATACAGAAACCATTTATGAGCATATAAACATGAGCATGCATCCAGGTTATTCAATTCAAGATACAAGAAATAAACACTTATTAGAAAAACACCAGGTGTGACGCGACTGCTGAGAGGGGTGCTCGTTTCCACCCAACCGTAGGCTCAGTGACTCCAAACGGATTTACCACTAGCCACCCCCGAGCTAGACCACGATGATAGAGATTCAGTTTCCTACTTCCAGCTCAACGAAAGTCAAGGATGAAGGTTACTCTCCTTCTCCTCTATTCATAACTCCCTGTATTTCTGAGTTTTCTCTCAGTTCTCCTCCGCGATCTCCGTCGTGCGCGTTCTCCTCCCCTTCCCCCTTTTACCACACTTCCTCTCTTGCCTTTTTCTCTGCAAGATTGCATGTGGCGCAAATTTCCCCGTCCGTGGTCAGGTCTGGGAGCTGTTATAGATGGGTGGTTCACCCCCATCCCCTCATTAACTCTTGAGGAGCCTCCCCACCTACCAATTTGACGAAAAATCCATTCCAGGGTCAGAGAGATGCTTTGATATTTGAGGAGGTAAAAACTAGTATGGTACTGGCTCGGTGGAAGTTAGCGCAACCATTCCAGGTCCCTTCCACCACCTCTCATTAGCCATCGTGGTCTCTTTTAGCACATCTCCCTCCCAGTAGCCATGCAACACATAATCATAACATAATTTACATTCATCAACCTTTTTATATAAAGGTACGCCGAATCAAACATTCACATATTTTGTGTTTGCCATAGTTCTTGGCCAATATAGTTATTTTTACAGACTGGGGGAAACAAGGTGTTACAACTGTCGCCTTAATAAGACACCTCTTTCTATTTAGGAGTAGTACCCTAGGGGAGACGTCCCCAGTGACCTGGGGCTTTGAGAAGGCTAAGGTAAAAGTATTAAGAAAGTCCCACCCCTCTCACAGGTCACTTTGATAAAAAGTTCCAAGGTTTTAATGAAATGAAGCAAAATAATATTTAAGTGTACCTTCCCAGAACAAGACAATAGGAAAAGAGATTCTATTTGCAAGTACCCTATGATGTTAGTGCTTCATAAAACCATAGAATTTTGGAAAAATGAACAAGATGATATAAAACTGAAGCAACACAAATATTTATAACAACAATGTATATTTAGCAATGGCTACACAATTATGCCTCAATAATGCTTCAAGAATGACAAGAAATAATAGCCTAAAATTGACAGAATGATAATAGACGTCGAAAGCAATAAATACAATGTATAATCAACTTTTAATCTTACTTTTAGTATGAATTTGCTGCTGTTATAGATGACTGTAGCTGTCTTTTGCAACAACGACAAATTAGTTAGCGAGTTAGTCTAATCTAGAGTTAGAAAAAGTTAGTAAAACTCTTAGGGAAGATGTTTTAAGAGTTTTTTTGGTCAATCAATCACTTGCAAGGAAGAAACTAGGCCTTTTAGGGTAATCGAGTCAAAGTTTGCAGTGGCAATTCTTAGAGGAAAAAAACAAATGATAATAGATGAACTAAAGGGAAGGGTAAGATGATTGAGGTGTTAGTAACCTAAGGCCTCAATATCTAAACCCTAGAAGGAAAAAATGCTAGAAAGTAGGTAACCCTAGGCCCTAGCAATTTCCTTCTTCCTTAGATCAAGATTGAAATAAAATATGTGAAGCTAATGAAGAAATGCTGCTAGAGTGCTACAAAGGTAGGGCTCTAGTAAATTCTTCAAAGGAGATGTTTTCTAGCAAAATCAAGTAGGTGAAAAATTATAAAGAAAATGACAATAACATGTGCTTTTCCCCTAGGGTTTCAAAGTAACAATTTCACAATCTTAGAAATGAATAAGAAAATGTACCATAGCCATTCAAAATAAATGAATAATTTCATATTTTACTTACTTCATCAAGAATAATCTGGCCACAAAACCCTAGTTGAAGACTTTCCACCATGAAAATGCCAAAATACCCAAAGACAACCTCTCCAAGAAGTTGCACACTAGTTAATTTCAGCCAAGTACCCTTAAAGAGGGCCGCATTTCAGACCTCACACTTGTGTGAGTGAAATATCATAAAAAAATGAGAGTCTTAACCCTCTATTTATACAATAATCATGACCTTTAATTACAATTTAGGTCAAAAAAGGACGACATGTCCAAATTACATCAAAAATCCAGTTTTAACATAAATTTAAAGTATTAAACCCTAAAATGTATAGTAGAGGTGACGTCATGCCCTCCTAGGGTGACATTGGGCCTCATAGGTGGGACGTTAGGCTCCATGAGAAAAACGTTAGGCCTTCCAGGCCTATGGATGATGCCACATGTGCCACTTGGCACACAATTGCCTCCATCATGTCCATCTGATGCTGGGTGACGTCTAGGGTCACAAGGGTGACGTCATGGGCTTCCCAAGGCCAACGTTTAGGGGGGAGAGAAAGATCCCCCTAGGTCCAAGCCTGCCAAAGTGTCTTTGGTGGAATAGCCTTCGTTTTCTTTGGTGCAAGCCTCTGGTGTCTCTTTTCCCCTGGCTTGGGTCACAACATCGATCTGGTGGGATTTTATCCCCATGGAGGTCTGAACTAATGATCTCCCCATATGTACATGTCTGTTGGGCATGGTCTTGCAACAATAACAAGTACACCTTCCATGGGCTCATAAGTCACAAGGATCATAGCAATGTCAATCACGTCTAATAATCAAATTACCCAAACATGTGCGTCAAACCCCCCTTTACCCAGACAAATGCTCGAAGACGTTATGCAGTTTAACAAGCCAAGTTTGGAGAGGGTCTCAAGATGTCCTATTGGGATAATCCTCCTCAGGCTTGGGGTGTTTACCAGGTGAATACCAATCTAGGTCATGTGGATGTATGAGATGGCACAAGGAATGTTTGGGCAAGGGGTGCAGTGATAATAGGGAAGTCTAGGCCTTACTTGCGGGTGCCTCTGTAGAGGGAGAGTTTCACCTTGTCATGGATGCCATTGTTTCCTAGCCCATTCAATGCCTTTTACTCTTGTCTTATTGATTTTTCTTTTCAAGATAATCGCTGGAGGACATTGTCCTGGCGTGGTGACCAATGGTGACAACATTACCCACAAGCACTTCACGGAAATGAGAAGGCTGACTCATGATGAGACCCCCTTTCTCTTGGATATTCCACCAAGAGCCACTACCCTATTTTCATGACCAGATGAATGACATTGTCATACTGCTACATGGCCATGGACCTAATAGGCTAACTCATGATGAGACCTCCTATCCACCAACTAGATCTTGAGTTTTATTTTCTTTTTCGGGTCCCCTTTTCTTGCTAAGAAGCCATTTATTTCTTTATCGAGAATCCATGGGCGAAGCATCTCAAGGTTTCATTTTGGATTTTGTTTTTTTCCAGATACTTCTACCCTCTGGGCCTTTATCCCCTTCTTCCCACAAGGCAAGGTACAATCCTTACTAGCTTGGAAAACCCAATGCCCGAACCAAGGTAGGGGAAAGATGAGAGGGACAATTATGAAAAGTGGTAAGTATGGAAGGAATGGACGATGACCTTTCATAGACCCACCCAGTGGAAATTCATCCCTAAGGGAACCAACTTACTAGGGCGCTCTATCATCCTCCCAGGTATGGACAAATTAAAGAGAATAATTTCCAAGCAAACACCATGAAACAAAAGAGAGTTAAATGCACATATTCAAATGCTTCGAAAATCATAGTGAAACATACCATGATACCCAGACTCATTACCTCATGGAGCAAGACTGACTGCTACTTCAAAATCAGTTCGATGGGATGGATGCTGCTGCTACTAATAGACAGGAGGCGCTGAAGAAAAGATGGGCCCTCCAAGGCCAAGCTCAAGTCATATGGCTCTCGATACTCCATGTCTAGGACCTATGGGCCTCAAGACATACTCTCCCTAGTTATCCCTAGGATAGGGGATAACAGTCACCAAGTTCTACATGAATATCACAACGCTCCTTGGTCATATTGGTGGAGTTGTCACAAGATCTCATCATGTGAAGAGATGCTCCACTGTCCAGAAAACTCATCCCCCTTGTATTGGTGCCAGAGAGACAAGACACTAGGGAAAATTCCTTCTCAAAATTTTCAGTTAACTCATCCTTCTATGTGGATGCAACTGTTATTGTCTTCCCCTTACCTTTTTTCTTATTTGTACACTGTTCGACATAATGAATGAACTTATGACATGCAAAGCACTTAACTTGCTCGTGTGCTTCTTTCCTTCTGAAGATGCTCCTCCACTCTCGTTATGCGTGGATTTACCATTTCCCTTCTTTGTTTTACCAACTAGAGCAAGATTATTCTCATCTCCACCTTTGCGTTGTCCACCAGTTATAGATTCCTCCCAAATATCCTTTTGGGTGAAACCATCCCATAATCTGGCCCAATTAGGAAGCTTGTCTCTGGAAATGATGCCTGTCACAAATGTATCTAACTTCTTGGTAGGAGCCTTCAATGCTTCTTTTACAAGTTCCATATCATCCACACCTTCCCCAATAGCTGACAAATCATCACGAACTTGCTGAATCCTTGTGAAGTAGGAGGCTATAGTTTCAGATCTGTTCATCTTAATACTACTTAGCTTTTCCCTTAACACCATATTTCTATTTTGGTTTTTCCTTTGGTACAACTTGATTAATTCTGTCCACATTTTATGAGATATTTTTTTTCCTGTGACATAAGGAATAATCTAATCCTTCACACCATCCAAAATGATCCCTCCAGCCTTCACATCTTTCAAATTGTGTTCGGTTTCTTGTGTGGGATTTGAAGGAAATTGGATCTCCTTCTCAAAAAAATCCCATAGACCATTTCCCATCAACACTAGGGTGATCCTCTCCTTCCATGCACTGAAGTTTACTTCCCTCCAACCTATCTTCAAATTTGAGACCCGATGATGCCATTTTAGCTAGATCCACTTTAGCCACAAAACCCTCAAACAAAAATTTCTGCTGTCAAAACCCTTGTGCCACTGATCTCCCTTCTTCAAAGTTTCTAGTTCTTTGATACCATGTTTTTTTTGTGATTGGCGGAATCAACAACTAGTCGGGCGTGTACTCGCATGACACGTGGTCATGTTATTCAATTGCTACCATTATTGTTAAAATATTGTGTAACTGTAAAGAATATTCTTATCCCCTTTTGTGGATAAAGATAAAATATATTTATTATTGATTGGATCAATCCCCTTTTGTGGATTGATCATGTCAGCCATTGTAATTGACCAAAGCCCCTTTTGCGGATTGGTCAAACCCTAATTGTAATAGGCTAAATGAAAAGACAGCCCCATAATATATTAAAGTGGTTATAACCACCCATAATGAGAAGTCGGCCCTGCCAGTGAAAAGACACTTGTTCAACACCTACCAGATTGTATAAATAAGAGAGGCCAACGCCTCATTTGGACACACACTCAGCTCACTCATCTAGTGCGCAAGTATTGAAGGAAGCTGCAGTTACTAGTTGCCGGAATAAGGAAGAGAGAGAGAGGTGCATCCTTGGGAGAGGAATTTCTGTGTTGTTTGGTTCATTATCTTGGCATTGTATTGGCTATCTATATTAATGAAGTTTTGTTGGGTTTTCTTCCCCTTGAGGGTTTCCTCGGATAAATGCTTTTGTACTCTTGTGATTGTGTTTCTCTCAGTGATCCTGTCTATGCTATTGTTATCTAGTAAATTGAAAGTAACCTAATAATACCATAAAATTTAACATGGTATCAGAGCTAAGTTGAAGAGAGCATCTTTCACAGGAAAAAGAAAAATGTCACTATTGTCGTAAATGAAATTTAGGGCTTTTTATTGAAGAAGTTTTTCAGCCCCAAATCCATCTAGAAAGGTGTGCCCTACCTCAAGGAACATTTTGGCATTTTCAGCGCACATTTTCAGTGGCTAGATCTCCTGGAAAGTGAAACCCTAGTTTTCACAAAGTACCAGAAGTACCAGAAGTACCAGAAGTACTAGAAAACTAGAAGCACGAGTCCATAAATCCACAGATCAAGTTTGAAGGGGTAAAATTTGGATTTTCAGAAATCTGACTGTACCAGCATACTCGCCTCAGTACAACGCATATTTTGGTGAATTCAGTTTTCAGATCCAAGAAATTTGATTTTTTATTATTTCTATAGCCCATAGGGATAGGATTCTTTCTATTGCAAGAAAGAATGGCTACCAACATGAGGGTAGAAGATAGTCTAGAAGGATCTATAAACTTCAGATTTTGGAAGCATAGGTTGCAGATGATTCTAGATGAGAATGATCTCCTAGAACATGTTAAAGTGGGTGTACCAGAACCAGATGAAGAAGAGAAAAAGTCCAAGCATAAGAAGAATGAAAAGAAAGCAAAGAGAATCGTGTTAGATTCAGTAAAGGATCACTTGATTCCTCATATTTCCGAACTACAGACAACAAGGCAAATGTATGAAGCACTCAACAGGTTATATGGAAGCAAAGACACTAGCCATAATCTTTCCTTAAGAAATCAACTTCGTAATATGAAGATGGAAAACTCAGAATCTATCACATCCTATCTTATGAGAGTTTCTCAGATAAGAGATCAGCTTGCAGCTATTGGAGATGTCATTAGTGACAAAGAACTTGTAACCACAACCCTAATTGGGTTTCCAACATTTTGGATTCCTTTTGTACAAGGAGTGTGTGCAAGAAGCAAGTTACCCAAGTTTGATAAGTTATGGGCAGATTGCACACACGAAGAATCTAGACTTGCAGACCAACATAAGAGATTAATTGTCGATGAAGAGGAAGCTCTTACAACTCAAAAGAACAAAAGAAGTTCCTTCAGGAAGAACAATAAAGAAGCTAACTTTGTAAGAGTTCTAGACAAGAAGAAATATGTTTCAAAGATCAGATGCTACAACTGTCAAAAGTTGGGACACTTTTCCTATGACTATCCTCAAGGAAAATGAAAAAGAAAGTATCAAGCACATGTGGCAGAAGAAGAGGAATATCCTCCCTCAAATAAAGCTCTAGCAGAAATTAAGGATTATGTCCTTTAAGTTGAAGATTGTTGATCTGAAGAAAGAAAGAAAATGGTGGAGTCCGTAGAGCCTCCTCACACAAAAACAAAAGATAAGTATTGATGTTTATTTTTAGTATCTTGTTTACTTTAATACCTTCTCATTACAAGTTAGTTTTTTGTGAGAATGTTAATTAACCTCGTTTTATTTCAGTGTCTATGCAGACTTATGAAGGAAGTATCAAAGAAGAGGATGAAGAAAGAGATAAAATATTTATTTCATGTATGATCACTCATGAGAGTGACAAAGAAAGCATACTGTAAGTAAGTTTACAAGTCTCAGAAGAAAGAACTTATGCCGTGACTTGTAGAAGTTAGACAGCACGAGAAGGACATATGATATGATGACAGTCAGTAAAGACCAGACAATATCTAGTATTTATATAGGAGCATGAGGCTCCTAAAGATGCAGAGCAAAAATATTCAAGATGAAGAAAAAAATGGATACTCAGATATAGTGGATAAGATGCAGGTAACTACAGGTTGCTCCAGTACCATTCTTATAGATGCAGAGGGAGCAGGTTGATCCAGTATGAAGATGAAAAGAAAGAAATATGCGAACTCAAGAAGGCACCCAGGATATTACAGAAGAGAACTTCAAGGATGATGATTAGAAACTATCATTTTGGTGCAAGAGGGAGATATGTCTCCGAGTTCTAAATAGAAGATCGTGATCTGATGTAGTTAGGAAAGCATATGGATGGTGCCCATATATTTTGATCAAGATGAAAGTTATTCAGTATATGGATGGTGCCCAACAGATGGGTAGCATGGTATTATACCATTGAAATATTTTGGACCATAAGAGATTTTTTTGGATCCCATATCTAGACCTTCATAGAGAAGGAAGAGACCTTCGTAGAGAAGGAATGAGCAATCCCATAGGTAGACCTTCGTAGAGAAGGAGAAAGAGAAGAGACCTTTGTAGAGAAGGGGAATGAGAAATTTGCCAAGGTTGGCCTCTGTCCAAGTGTTGAGTTTTGGATACTCCAGGGACATGCTATAATACCCTCGTAGAGAGGGGTGTGACCACACTCATAGAGAGGAATGTGGATGTTTCTCCAAGGGGCAGCGAGAAGATACTCTCCTTTGGCCAAGGATGGAGTAGCCTGGAAAACAAACCTTGACCATGTGGAATGGTTAGTTGGCTCTTGAGGTTTGTGTTGTGATCCTGCGTGGATCATGGAAAGGGACTCTAGTCTTTCCCAGGATAGCATCTTAGCTTATGTAGTTCATGTGGGATGACTAGGAGTGAAGCTATGGTAGTAGTCCTCCCTAGTGGATGGGTGAGATATATGACTACAAGAGAAGGGAGAACATAAAAGGAAAGGCAAAACTCATAGAATATATTCTGTGTGAAGATAAGACATATTCTGTGCGAAGATAAGATATCTTCTGTGTGAAGATAAGAAAGAAGTATCTTCTGCGTGAAGATGAAAGAAAGAAAGAGTATCTTTTGCGTGAAGATAAAGAGAACAAAACTTCCGATGATTTATAGATATGCCAGTTAGTGATCATGATGCCAGATGACCAAGTGGATTATATTGATGCCTCCCGTTATCCAGTTGATGATGTTACCGAGTTGATGGTGTTTCCCAATTGATGATGTTATCCAGTGGATGTTGCTGCCTAGTTGATGTTGACATGCGGTGACTTGTCAAAAGATAAATAATATCCTTCTTGTTAAGAGGGAGTGTTAAAATATTGCGTAACTGAAAAGAATATTCTTATCCCCTTTTGTGGATAAAGATAAAATATATTTATTATTGATTAGATCAATCCCCTTTTGTGGATTGATCATGTCGAGCATTGTAATTGACCAAATACCCTTTTGCGGATTGGTCAAACCCTAATTGTAATAGGCTAAATGAAAAGATGACCCCAAAATAAATTAAAGTGGTTATAACCACCCAGAATGAGAAGTCGGCCCTGCCAGTGAAAAGACACATGTTCAACACCTGCCAGATTGTATAAATAAGGGAGGCTAGCAACTCATTTGGACACACACTCAACTCACTCATCTAGTGTGCAAGTATTGAAGGAAGCTGCAGTTACCAGTTGCCGGAAGAAGGAAGAGAGAGAGAGGCACATCCTTGGGAGAGGAATTTCTGTGTTGTTTGGTTCATTATCTTGGCATTGTATTGGCTATCTATATTAAGGAAGTTTTGCTGGGTTTTCTTCCCCTTGAGGGTTTCCCAAGATAAATGCTTGTGTACTCTTGTGATTGTGTTTCTCTCAGTGATCCTGTCTATGCTATTGTTATCTAGTAAATTTAAAGTAACCTAATAATAGTAGAAACTTTAACAATTATAACCTCCAGGTGTGCCCACGATGCCTCATACACGACACATAAGGTAAGCTGGGGTTTCGAACTAGTGACTTCACATAACATAGTTCCTTAACATTATAGTCCATCACCGACTTCCCTACACCCCGAGGGCGCTCTTATACCATGTTAATTCTCTTATACTATATTTAATTTATTTTACTTCAACAATTTATTTAAAGCCCATAAATTATTTTCCTCAATAAAATATGAAACTGCTGATAAAATAAATACATTGGTATATTAACTTAGAAATTTAATGCAGCGGAAATAAACAGATAAATCAAACACATAACAACAAATAAGTTTTCACCCAACAACAATCTTCCTTCATTTTATTAAATCTGGAAAATTTGGGTATAGACCCACAGAGAAAATACATAGATAACTATGTAGCTGTGTGAGAACCTGTAAGTCAACTTCCACTGGAAATCAACCCCTTTAAACCTCAACCTCCTTTCGGTCCCCTGGTTGCTAGAAAAATTGTCCTCTCCTCTTTCCAACTTGGTTGTCGAGAAATTCTCATTGAGATCCTTCTCTGCAATTGCTCACAATTTTCCTCGGTCACTCGAGTCTCTCGCTCCTTGAGAAAATTGCTTCCTCAAATGTGTCTTCATCATGAGGCTCTACCTTAGGTTTATTTTATAGTTTATCCATAGGCCAAATCGCTAATCTCCAAAGTGATAGAGGGATAGGATTAAATCCTAGACTTCTTAGATCAATGACAAAGATTAGATCTAATTCACTTAAATAATTAATTATTAATCATTAGAAAACTTTAACCCAAAGTCTACATTAATTAAATAATTTAATTATTGTACTTTTCCTAAGTTAAACTTAGGAAGGATCTCATATTAGTTTCTCCTCTCGAACAACCACCTAAAGAGGACTTCTCTTCCACATGCTAAGACACCAAGCCAATGTAGAAGACCTTCCGAGGCTATATAGAAATCAACAGGGACATGGGGCACTTCTCTGGCTTTAGGATAGGGAGTTGGGTGTTGGTGGTCCTTTGAGTGGTGCAGGTGTTGTTATTTATGGTGGTTTAGGTCCAAGTGTAGGTGGTTTTTCAATTGGCGGTTCTAGTGGTTCGGTGGTTCAACCCATGGAAAACAACTTTGCCTTCGTGATGGGTAAGTGTTGAGCGCTCTAGTGCCCATGAAACGTGGTTAAGTGGTTCTATGCTTTTTGGGTATAGTAGAATGGAGATTGACCCACGCTGGTAGGTTAATTTCAACAAGCATGAGGTATCCTCCCCTGCTTGTGTGGGTAGCTCAATGAGTGATATGAGGCATAATGCATGAGTGAATTCCTACAAGAATGCGATGGTTCAGTCCCTCGATCATCGTATGCCAAGTTTGGAGGGATTTGAGATAGATAATAGGCTTACTAGTTTAGGGTTGAATATTCAATTGGAATGAATCTTTCTCTAATGTCTTTGAATGTGAAAGGGATGAAAATTCCAAATTGCATGTATTGTTTGAGGATATTTGTAGCATTTTAGACCAGATGTGTTTTTTCTAGCAAGAAGTCAACTCTGCTCGATTTGAGCTTCAAAATCAAATGAAATATTGTTGGAATGGCCCTTTTTGGGATTTAGTTCATTGTTAGGGGAGTTGAGGGGTGGTGGTTTCCCTTTCATTCTTTTTGCAAAACTTTGTGGTAGCTTTTGGTTTGAATATTGAGGATAGGCGTGTTTGTCTCACTCTTTTGATCAAGGATTAATTGATTGGATTATGTACAGTATATGCTCCTAACCTCAGTTCAGAGTAAGGTAGACTCTGGGTTTGGATGGCTTCCTCTCTTTCAGACATTGAGTGGATTATTGGAGGATATTTTAACATGATGGAATAGGAAGGTGACATATGTGGAGGTATAAGTTCTGTGATCAATGGTTCATAGAATCAGTATTGGTGTCGGTGCAACAACTTCCTCTAGAGGTTTGACCCCAACTATAAACAAAAGGGGCTTCACTATGGCAACTGGTTCACCTGGGACAACTATAGGTAGTGGTGTGAAATGGTGTAGGTTAAAGGTTGGAACAATTCGATGGACCTAGAGATCATATGTCATTTTTAGGGAGACTCTATATAGTGCATGCATTGAGGGTTGTGACAAGTTCAAATCACCTTCCAATTTAGTCAGTGATTTCTTTAGGTCATGTAGTTGACTCATCTTATTTTTTCTTGTTCAAGTTTAATGTTCCATTTGGAGTCAACTAATTTTCGTGCTCTAGTTCAGAGAGTTTGGACCCTCTTCCCTAGGCCCATGAGAGCTTAAGGATGGATTGTTTGGTGGGAGGCTATAGTCTATCGCATTGTTAAATTTATGAGAGGTTGGGAGTAGATTATGGTGTGTAAACAATGAAAGGAGTTGCGGGCGGCTCATATCAGGGTTGAGGAGGTTCACATCTTTCTAGAGGAGGATCTTCATAATGCGACTCTTCAGGGGAAGACTATGAAGCTGCAGATCACTATTTGTTAGGGCACATATTACATTGCCACGAGTGCTAGGATTTGTTCTTGTCTTAAGTGGATTAGGAGGGGGATAAGGGTTCTAAAAACTATTTTTACTTTGTAAAGAGGAAGTTCATTGCCAACAGGGTGCTTAGTTGCATAGGGCATAGGGTTGTCTTTTCAAGGACCCTAATGAGGTAAAATGTATGTTTAGTTTTCATTTCCAAAGTATTTTTTTCTCCTTATTCATTGATAGATGGGGTGGTGGTTGCTAGAGATGCTTGTTCAAATGTTGTTCCCTACAAAGTTTCTAGTGTTGATTGGGATAGGTTGGATAGATGTTTTTTGAGGGAGGTGTTTATGTTGCTTTGTCTTCCATGCAAAATGGCAAGTTGTTGGGTATGGATGGTCTTCTTTGTAAATTTTACAAGGCCATGTGGGACACCATGGGTGATGGTTTTCTTTGCTTGGATCTAAATTTTTCACATAAGGTAAACTCTTTAAGTTTCTTAATTAGGGGCTAATCAAGCTTATTCCCAATAATGAAACTTGGAACACCATTAGGGGTTGGCAGTGTATAGGTTTGCTCATGGTTTCTTACAAAATCAGGGCTAAGGCACTAGCCTTGATGATATAATTGGTTGCTTGATGTGTGGTGCGCTAGGAGCATATTGGTTTTGTTTAGGGGAGATTCATCATTGACATTGTGGTGTTTGCATGGGAGGCTATGGAATGGGATCAATAAATTGGCCAACAATGCTTTATTTTAGACAAATCTTATGATTATATGGTTTGGTATTTCATTTTGAAGACATTGACTTGTCCGGGTTTTAGTTTTTGTTGTGTGGCTATGGTGAATACCCTCTTCACCAATGTTTCTACTTTTGTTTCAGACAATAATTCTTTCTCTTCGTAGATTTTGTTTCATCGGTCCATTCCTTAAGGGTTCCCTTTGTCTACTTCTTAGTATGTGTTGACTATTGATGCTTTGGACTACTTGTTGGTGTTTCCCTAGATTGTATAGCTGCCAATAGCTAAATGTGTTCTTTGAATCTGGTGGTTTTGGGATGACCAAAAACCAAATGGATAGTAGAATAAGACGATGTCTTCTAATAAATGGTGATGGTGGTTTAATGAAGACCACAAACTAATATGGTGGTTTAAGGATGACCACAAATTTTGGAACTTGGTTATAGGGATCAATGGTTACAAAAATATTTCCTAATTTAGCTAGAAGTTGGAAACTAATGTTTTCTGCTAATTGGAAGTGCTCTTGAATGTTGGTTTAAAGATGGCCATAAACTATTGTATAGCAGGAGTTGAGAGTATTCTACTAAGTGGAGGTTTAAGGAAAATCACAAACCAATCTAGTCGTTTTGGGTGACCACAAACCAAATCACACTCTCTTGTTACTGCTCGATTGATAAGACTTAGAAAATTGAAGCTTGGTTGTCACTTATTGATGTTGTTCCCCTCGGTCACAAGGTGAGAAGATGAAATTCCTTTCAGTGCAAGATGCATTAATACTCGAGAATGAATTCTTCAATATGACCAATATATTTCTTGACCATTGATGACTATGGCCAAGAAGTGATCCACCCATAGTGGTTCTTTACTCTTGTAGATTTCTTGCTATTAGAACATTTGTTTGAAGGATGATTGTGCTTTCGACAATGCTCACAAGGATGCAGATCGAAGCATTGATCTTCCATGTGGCCAACTCGCTTTTAATGTTGGCATATCAAAATCTTCTCTTGAAATGGAGCAGGTGAATATGAAATTTCTTGTAGCAGTTGAGAACTTTATATCCGATACCGGTTTTGTGTTTATTGATTCCGATTTCTTACTGTTTGATGATTGGCTTAGAAAGAGGAAACTGAACTTCTTTTGTACTTGAGTTTGAAGCTGGATCACTTAGATGCTTCTGTATTGGCTCTTGATTTGAATCATAATTATCATCATCATCTTCGAAAATACGGTTGTTCTGAACAAGGACTGGTTCACAATGTCAAAAATTTTTGTTGTTGTATTTCTTCATGTTGGAGAAGTTCGATTTTGTCATGTGAATCTTGTAAACATGTTAGAACATCGATGATAATTGCTATGTCATTTGTTACTCTATTGTTCACAAAAGAGAGTATTAGAGTGTTCCTTAACTCTAATAATTCATCAATTCGAGCCATTTAATCACTGACTTAAACCTCAAAAGTTTCTTACAACTCCACCCTTTAACAATCAAAATACACAAACAAGGAGTTTTTTTCTTGAACCTCCTTATTCAAATTCAAGTCAGGTCTTAGAATGAAGAGCGTATCAACTTCGTGAACTAAGATAATATGTTAAAAAAAGAACAACATTATCAAGACAAAGAACTATGAGTTTGTTGGAATGCACAAAATGGAAGCTAAGAAATTACTTGTATGAAAAGAAGGAAGCTGATACATTACCTCAATGTGTACTGCGAGGAAGGTGGGGTCTGGATGGCCATAGATCTTCTTCGTTGTTGAAAGTATTTTTCCTTTCCCAAGCAATCACTTAGCTCAAGATCTTTACAGAATTCTTTCACTTAGCTCAAGATCTTTACAGACTTCTTTGCTGGTGGTTTTCTACTGGTCCTACCAATAGAATCTTCATTACAACACCTAATCTCCTTTGTTGGCAGTATTTTGCTTGCTGGCCTTGGAAGAACGTAGTCCCTTGGTATGCTCGCCATCAAATTAATCGATAGTACCAACGATTTTAGTCGTCTTGGACGATATTGTGTAAACAACTATGTTCGAAATCCCCTAAGTTCTTTCCCATAAAGATGGACATGATGTATATCGATTGAATCCAAGAATTTTCAAATGAGTAAAGCCATTCTCGATGACTAGAAATAAGTGGTGAATATGCAACAATTACCCGATAACCCTTCATTGACAAAAAACATGATTTGCTGTTGTCGACATTTCACAAAGAAAAAAACCAACGCGGCTCTCCACAAGAATAGTTAGGGTTTATTAGAAAGACGGGTACGAAGTGTTGTCCACGTCAAAAATTTACTGTGTTGGAAAATAGATCTGTGTATCTATATCTATATTTAGAGGATATATGTGTGAATTAACTGCTTAGATAGTATGCCAAGGAAGGAACGCAATGGATGGGTGACTTAATGAATTCGAGCTTCAAAAGGCCTCAACTAAATGTAATCGAAACTTATCAGAGGGCGCAACTCTAGTAGATATGCAACCTTTAGCATGTAAGTGACACAAAGTGGCCTTTGTGTTCAAGATCCTAGGGTCATGCGATGGACTCCAACTCTGCTACAACTCCTCTGGCCTCGCAGATAGATGTTAACCGGCACAACAAGCAGATGTTAATAGCTCTTTGCGTGCAACACATAGCTCAGGAACTTTGCTCCGCCTCCGAAAAAACCACGTCGGGGCGGAAGGGTTCTAAGCCCCACCCAAGCGTACTTTGAATGGAGCAGGAGGTACGCAAGAAGGATCAGTTCCCTCCACTTAGCCAGCGTGAATCTCTTCAGTTACTTCAATATTCAAGAACATCCACTTTGAATTCAAAGAAATCAGATCTCATTGCATCTTGGGTCGACGACGACAACGATGGCAGTTAATCCCATAACTCCGAGGTCGTGGATGTAAACGAGAATGCTTGAGATTGAGAGTGATACCAAATCGTCGATAAATTTAAGCAGTCGGTTCATCGAGCTCCTCGACAAGATGTTAGTGTAAAAGGAAGCTGACAGTATGAAGCTGGCACTTTTCTTAATTGGGATGAAAGCAGGCCGTCAAGTAGGGATAGTTGTAAGCAGCGGGTCTAATGTTGGAAATTTGCAAATGTCGTTCCAAATAACTCGACATGTTGTTCAACGGTTGAATTGCCTCCATATTTCAACAGACCATGGTAGCCAAATAGTCTGCACCGATGACAAAACGAGCTTCCGCATTATGTTCAATGTAACGTATTCTCTTGCAAGCTACAGACAAATGCCTCAGGAAACCCTAATGACTATGCAGAGAGGGCGTTGGCAGACTTAGGGAGAGGATTAGATGGGAAGGAAGAGGGATAAACAAGCACTGATACTGCTGAAATGTGCGCCCAGGACAAATTGGCATTGGCAGGAAGAGGAAAAAGATAGATAGGTGTTTCTGCACATGGAATGAAGCGTTTTTTTTTATCATACAGACCTCAGATGCTATGGACAACTACCATAGTCGGCCTAGAAAACTATGTCTCTGATACCACTGTTACACATGAATAGGATAAGCGTGGCTATATTTTATTCATCTATAAATATATTATGATATTGAAATTTGGATTCATATTAAGATGTCTTTTATATTAAGATGTCTTTTAGACTCTGTTTACTATTATTTCATATTCCTTCATATGAGTAACCCTAAATATATTATGATATTGAAATTTGGATTCATATTCAAGATGTCTTTTAGACTGTGTTGACTATTATTTCATATTCCTTCATATTAGTAACCCTAATACGTTACATTTCATATTCTAATAGATTAGATTTCTCATATTCTAATAGATTAATAACCCTAACAAATTGTATTTCCAACATATACTTCTCTAATAGATTAGATTTCATATTAGTTCATATTCTAATAGATTAGATTTCTCATATTCTAATAGATTAATAACCCTAACAAATTGTATTTCCAACATATACTTCTCTAATAGATTAGATTTCATATTAGTAACCCTAATACGTTACATTTCATATTCTAATAGAATAGATTAGATTTCTCATATTCTAATAGATTAATAACCCTAACAAATTGTATTTCCAACATATACTTCTCTAATAGATTAGATTTCATATTCCTTCATATTAGTAACCTTAACAGATTACATTTTTAACATATACTTGGGTATTACTTTTGAGTGGGCTTGTCACTGTGGGATTGGTGTCTTCAAAGGCTTCAGATCACGTAGCATGTTTGACAACATACTGACCTTTTCTTTGATGGGAAGCTTATTGTGGTTGGAGGCATTCTTATGGCTTCATATGTCTCTATTTTTTTTTGTTGGTTTTTCAATATGTTACAATTTCAACGATTTGAACTGATTTTATGATTTTACATGTGGTTTAAGTAAGATGGTAAATGTGGTTTAAGTAAGATGGTGAGAAAGTTTTTTTTATTAGTTCATTGGAATGTTTGCATTATGTTTTCTTGGTATGTTTGTATTATACTTAAAAACTAAGAAATTTTTGGTTTGGTTGATGTTGTGACTCTAGGTAGTATTTTTATAGCAAAGTGGAGGATGAGACTTTTAGAGAGCTCAATTTTAGTCAATTATATATTATATAATAATTTCATAACTTTACTATATTGAACCATATTAATTTCATGATTATTATTATTATAATAAATTATACTAAAATTATTTCAGTTTTATCCATCAATTATATATTATATAATAATTTCATAACTTTACTATATTGAACCATATTAATTTCATGGCCACTATTATTATAATGAACCATACTAAAATTATTTTATCTCAGTTTTATCAGATTGAATGTTGTATTGTAATTTAATTGTTTTTATAATAATGATGAAATAAATATGTTCATATTTATATAACTCATAATTTTAAATAAATTATCAATATATTAGACATAATTTAAATTAATTGTGTGGAGTGTTCTCCATTTTAATAGGCGATATAATAAACAGTTTAATAGGCGATATAATAAACAGTTTAATAGGCGATATAATAAAAAATATATGTTCTAGATAGTTTTTTCTAGATATTTTTTGAAGAATTATGTTTGTTACTCTAAAATAAATTATGTGTATTTATATATCTTTTTTAAAGCAATGCAAGTATTGAAATTTATAAATTGTAGCTCATTTCTGTGATTAGTTTGTGTGTTTATTCATAAATTTATACAACTATACTTGTTGGTAATAAATTGTTCCCTCCATCATGAGTTGGAGTTGGTTGCACGGATCTCATACCTACTACAAAACTAGGCTGCCACAGATAAATTTGTTGAGATCATAAGATGATCAAAGCTTCAATTCAAGTGTCCAACAAACATTAAAAGAATTGACTACCTAAAAGGTTCTAGTAAATGGTATTGATTTGACAATAAAAATACCACAATAATACTCATGAACTAATGAGGAGGAAGCATAAAATATATGATTTATTATTATTATTTATATTCAGTAGAGATTGTGTAAGAATTATAAAATACTGAAAAAAAAATAGAATATTTTTATTTACAAATCTTAAAAACTTTGTGAAATATATAAAACCAGCCTCTCCAAACCTTTTCTCAAAGTTTTGCACTTAGAGAAAGTTGATCCTTCTCTATGTTTAATAATTCAGGATTAAAATGAATCTAGACTAATATATAACATATAAATTATTAGCAATGCTATTAACATATAACACATAAGTTGTTATTAATATATAGCACATATATTTCGATTGATACAACATAAGGAAACTAGGTTTGTCTATCAATTTACTACATGAAATCCTCCTTTTCAGTGGATGCTCAATTTTTTTTTATATTTTAATATAATCACATATTATAATATTATATTTAATATAATAATATTATATTTTTAAACACTTTACCTTGCCTTAAGAAAGTAAGAAATTACTTTGATTTTTTTAAAAGCATTTTAAAATTCTCATAGTTTTGATGACTTAATAGGTTAGAGAAATTTGTTTATGACAAATATTTTTAAATTGAAATCTATTATGGATATATGAAAGACAATGTAAGAGAAAATGCTTTAAAAATTTAATATCTTTAAACAAATAAATAGTTATATAATAAGTTTTTAACAAAAAGTTTATTAGGAAATATCTACTTTAGTTTATAGTTATTTATTTTTTAGTAATTTTTATCATAAAATTTTATTAAATATTTTTCAAAAGTATAATATATGATTTTAAATTTTTAAAATTTTTAAATTTTTTTTATTCATAATTTTTATCAAACATTTAAAAACTATATTTATGAAACATTATTTCATGTTAATAATTTTCATAAACGATTATTTGTTTTTAATCATAATTTTTATCAAACATTTAAAATATATATTCATGAAACATTATTTATAAACATGTTAATAATTAAAAAAAAACTATTTATTTATAAAATTTATCATTTGTTTTTACTGAAATCTAAACAATTATAATAATATAAATAGTGTATTTACACCATTATTGTGTAGTGTTGTAGCATATGACATAACATTACAACAAATATAGTAGTGGTCGGTTACTGAATTTTATTTGCTTTCTTTTCTTTCATAAATATTTTTTAAATAATGAATGTTCATGTTTCAAAATAAATAAAGTGCTTAGAGTTTATTTAAGCTTATGAAATATTAATTTATCCAAATGAGGTGCAACTAAATAATTGATTGAACCTAGTTAGATTGTAGCTTTCTACACCCAGTCTATATAGTCAACATATGTCAAGATTATGATAGGCACTAAACATCAACATAAGTGAACATTGTCAATTGTCCCTACGCGACATATAGTCCTTTTATTAGTCCCTGCCGCCTATGGCATGGACTATTAGTAATCGGCTTGCCTTTTTTCAGGCCATTTTAATTTTTTTAAGGTCTAAGCCGAATATTTCAGATATAATATCTAGAGATGAACTAATGTTATCTACCAGTTAGCATTTTTCCGGAACATTTTATGTTAGGATGGCATGCCCTAAGTTTTTCGAACCATCTTAGATACACCACATATGCACCGTCTTTTCTTCATCTTCACCTAGCATCAGCTAGGGACGCCTGCTTTGCTTCATGCAAGATACCAACTTTAAGCTGCCCTTTCTTGCTGGTTAGCTTCAAATCTTGTGGCAATATGTATGGTTAGCTTGACATCTTGTGGGAAAATATGTGAGTGGTTAGTCACGCCAACGCGGATCCTTAAGAAAGATTGCGTTGCCCTTCCTTGCTGGTTAGCTTCAAAGCTTGTGGGCAGATGTCTGGTTAGCTTCACAACTTGTGGGAAAATAGGTGAGTGGTTAGTTCTCATGTGAGAAGCAAACATATGCATAAACAAAACAAAAATGCAAAGCTACATACCTTCTAAGTCCCTGCTAAGCTAAGATTTAGGATATAATATTATCTTGTGCATCATAAGTATCCTAGTGTTGGATTTCATAGGGTTTCATTATCCTTTCTGTCATTAATTTTGAATCTATGAATTTTGGATATTTCAACATATTTTTTAATCTACATTGGAAATTAACTAACTCTGTATGCTTTAAAATTTGAAGGAATTTCAGGAATGGTTGGAAAACAAAGCTTGACCAAATCCTTGAAGTCCAACTTGGTCTGCAAACCCTGAAGGATTGACATAATGCCTGGAAGACTAGCGGGTTTCTTATGCAATTCAGTCTTCAATTTCAAATTGTAATAAGAATGCATTCATATTGGATGTATTGTGTTGATAGAGAAGCTTGAAAAGTCCTCTATTTTTTATCTGCATGTGGCTAAAAGTTATTGTGGAGTGAAATTAGAAGATTTTGTTTTTCTATTTGGGAAAGGTTCCATGGAATTTGTTGGATTCCTAATACTCTATGTATTCTTCAGTAATAATCATGTACTCGACCGTTGCATAATAAGTAGCATATTTTTCTTATGTTCTTGACTTGCTCATAGGCCTGTTATTTTTTGGATGGAGAGATTTTGGACTTAGTGTAATAGTTGAAATAATTTCTAAAACAAACTCATTGTTAATGCCAACTACAAAGTGTTGGTGTATAGACAACGTTGTCTTATAACTACAGAGACTTGACTATCTTACGCTACTGAGAAAAAAAAACCATAATCCCTACTCATGGGTAAGATAAGAGAAGAATTAACATTACCTCTTTAGGAAATTTAAACTATCCACCACGAGCTTTACCTTACATGGGGCAACAACTAACCAGCAGTAGGAGACAATCACCCAGAACTTTGAACTTGTGATATTGTTGTTACAACGCTTTCTTGTCCATCTACTTGGGGCACGAGCCATGGTTTACTATGGCTGAAATGTCTCTTAGAAACCTTCATAGAATAAAACTAAAGAACCACGAAGGAAAAATGGGCAGGACGACAACTTGATTGAAACCATCAACTGAGCAACAATTTCCTTTTGCAGACTAGAACTAGATTTTACTAACAACACCAAAGCTTGCCATAATTAGAGGCTATCTTCCAAGCCATAAATAGAGCAATGGAGTTTCGATAAGCAGACATAAAGTGAAAACCAAAAGAACTTAGTTATCATGAACAAAATCAATCCAGCTTCGTGATAGCGAGATAAATTGGTCAAATGCTGGGTGAAATCTTCGTTCGTAAAGAATGCTGCTCTTCGCTTTCTCTGGTGCAACATTATGACTATACGCTAGGCCCCATTTATACATGGAAAAAATTGTCTTCCTCAAATTCCAAGTGCTAGAGACGAGAGGAGCTCGTGGTTATCTAACATTTGAATGACAAAATGTAGCTGCATGATTACCAATTTTCCTTTTATTACTTATACTGAGCATGCTTGCATGATTATGGTAACCGATACTTGGCACGCCTGTATAATGATAACCAATACCTGGTGCATCTGTATAATGGAATTTCCTTATCTTCACCTGTAACAATAGAAATACTTTCAACAAGCTCGTTAGATATGAAAATCTATATTTGATCAATTTACATTTTGTAAACATGGAATTTGATCTCATCCAATACTCTGAGTTGCATTCAATTTATTGGTATAATATTTTCTGTTTTTGCATCAAAATAATGTGTGTAGTATTAATGAATTAAAATAAATGCCATATCATTACACTTGAACACATATAGAGCATGGAAACGACCATGTGTTAATTCTCTAAACAAAACATTACTTATGAAATTACCAAAATGGGTAAACTTGTTTGTCATGAATTCCTATCATCCGTTTCTAGGAAGCCTTCACTTATTATTTCTTGGGAGATTTGTATTGTTACGAGACAATATTTATTTTATTATTTAAAATGGGAATAAAGTTTAATGTGTCACTAAAAGATTAAATACATATTACACTTGGATACATATGGAGTATCTCAATTGTCCAAACAAAACGTTACTTATGAAAAGACCAAAATGGGTAAACTTGTCTATGTCATGGATTCCTATGATTAGTTGTTGTCACTTATTATTTCATGGGATATTTGTATCATTACAAGAGAAGTTATAGAGGGAACATAGAGCTTGCAAGAGCGGTTATCTGATATTATCACCGAATGTATGGAGTAGTTGTTTCCAAATAACAATGAATTATATCACTGAATGTATGGAGTAGTTGTTTCCAAATAGCAATGAATTATGAAATTACAGGAAACCCTTGCGATCATAACGGACCAGCAGGATATGCATCATTCAAGATGGGGTAAAATCTTAATCAAACTGTAAGGCTCAACTGGTATTCTACTTGCTTATCGACAAGATTCATTTCTAATTTCCAATCATGATGGTACTTTCATCCATCAGACCGTGGATGACAGATTCCTCGCACCAGCCGACTATCATGTCATTGTCTCTGTTGCCTAGCTTTGATCCTCGGCATCGCCTATGCATCTTTCACCTTTGCCTAGGTTGGATCCTCGACGTCGCGCATGCATCCCTGCCCTAACGACAGGGACTTGCAGCTCCTGTCCTCTTGTTAGATATGAAATGTGACTTAACCCTGTTATTAGTTTTCAAATCCCAAAATTTGATGTATTTTTTTTTTTTTTTCAACTTTGCAATGTATTAATAAAGTCAAAGTCAAAAGGTGAACATGACAAAGTGTTGCAATAATATGAGATAATAGAGTTTTACAAAGTTAACATGATAAAGTGTAACATGTTGCAATATAATACTTGAAAAAGAAGGAATGAAAGAAACTGATTGCCATGGGGAGGCTATCAAAGCAAAGCCACATATTGCATTTTATTAAATTAATGAGGAGTATAATATATATGATGATATTCACTTTAGACTCTTGAAATTAACCTCTAACTAAATTACAAATGATCTCCATTTAGACTCTTGATATTCACTTTAGACTCTTGAAGATGATGACATGACTGAGATAAAGACCTAACCAAGACATGTATTCGTTAAGGAGGAGCCATTGGAGATCAAAGGAGCAACTTGCAGACATATTTACAAAGGCTATTAGCACAAGATCAATTTGAGTATTTGAGAGAAGCATTGGGAATTATAAATATTGATGTAATTAGTAGTAGAAATTAGGGGGGAGTGTTGGAGGAATTAATTCCTACCTACCTTATCAACCACCAGACTTCTAGACTCTTCCTCCACTGCCATATCCATAGACTTAGCCACACATATCTCTCGCTCCGAGAACCCTCTAGACGCTCGAGAGTCTTCCATGGCCTCTATAAATACGAGGTAGATGTATCTGTATTGATCATTGAGCAATACTAATTTCTCTGTGTTATTTTTCTGTATTCCTTTGGTTCTGCGCTCTTCATCGTTTTTTTGGTCTTTTCAAAAGTAACTGGAATTTTCAAATCTTATAATTATGTTATTGTGGTTAAAACGATTTGTAAATTATTAGGAAATTGAATTCTCTCTCAATAATAGTTCACAATATATACTCTTATCTATTACCATAGCTATGTACTCACTTAGCTTTTTCTAATAAAGATTAAATTGAACTTCAGATCAAAATTAAATTAGACATTGTATAGCTCTTCAATATGTTTTAAATTAGCCGTCCAAGGTATAGCTCTTCAATATGTTTTAGAAAATAAATATGGTACCTTTGACACAACACTTAATATAAAGTATAATTTATTACCATCACTAGATAACTATATAGTCTGATATTGTAAACTAATAAAATAATATGCTACTTTTTCCTATTAAAGTTTATATCTTATTTAATTTATTACCTTTTCTATAAATTAATTTATAGTCTTGATTGCCCAAAATAGACTTGCAGTTGACGTGGACAAATTTGACTCCTTTGAAAGTCGAGTGGGTGAACACCACCAAAGAGAATAAGACCAATTTGACTTATTTACAGTTTGAAGGCATCTTTCCATCCATGTTCTATGCAATATCTTATGCTGAATATTGCTCTTTTCATGACAAGATGCCACTCTAAACTATGGAGATAGAAAATACAATATCTACCATCACTTCTATAGTATTATAACTTATATCTACACCGACACACATACATTCAATCACAATAGTTTCCACAGATTTATGGTTGCCTCCCTCGAATCGGCTTAGAACATGCTTCTTTTCAAGCGTTGCATGAAAATCAAGTAGCATACCATTAGACTAATAATAATTCAGTTATATCAAGTAGCATACAATTAGACTAATAATAATTCTTGAGTTGAATTATAAGGTAACGTTGGGATTTCTCCTCTTTTTGTTGTTGTAATTGCAACGCCACAAAGAAGACCTTAGCAACTACTTATAGAAAAAGCTGAAAACACTGTAGACAATCAAAGCACATGAATTCATTATCTAGAGACAACATATTGTTATTATGAATTAGAAAACACATAAAACACATGCTAATGAAAAGATACATATATCTATATGACACCCATATCATTGTATTAGTGTCGAAGGTCAAGTGGATATAAACATCTTTTAACATGAACTTCAGTACATACCAAAGCTTGAGCACAAATACATTGAGATGCCATGACTTGATGCTCCATGTGCATGGAGGGTATTAACATGCATGTCACGTTCCTCGTTAAGGAATCAAAGCCTGTAAACACGTAAAACACAAATGGTAAGAATATAAGACACTATAAACAATCAAAGCTCATGGATTAGAGCACATGAATTGACTAAATGTCTTATCTCTAAAAAAAATTCATCTACCTTTTACTTTTTTGGCAGGGACTTGTTGCTCAACAACCCTGCTTATTTACTATAAAAATTTCTTACTACATTTTTACACCATAGCATATCACATCACATCATACTCATCTTTTTAATTTTATTTATTATTCATTATAAAAATTATATTAATTTTGTTTGTTATTCATTATATTTGATAGACCAATTTTGTAGTTCATTATTTTGATCATAAAATTTTATCCTCACTTTTTAATTGGTTAGAGCATGTTTTATGAAAATAAATAAAGTAAATTTTTATAAATTAGAGAATTCATAACATTTTAAAATCCCCAATAATACATATTGGTATATCATTTTTTAAAATTACAATTGATTGATATGGATATATTAAAAAATAAAATAAAAGTAAGTTTTTATAATAAAGAATGAAGAATGTTAGTTATATTTTATGTATTAAATATATTTTTCCTATATTTTCAAAATTTAAGAAAATATTTGTATCTCTATAGATTTAATCCCTCTCAACTATGATAGTTATGTTGTTTTTAAATATCACTTATATGAATAAACATTCTGTTTTCTCAATTTTTAATTTTAGATCATTTTCAATAATCTTCTATCTTGCTTACTTGTACATTAAATGACATAAACATTATTATTGTCCTTTTCAAAGGTTATATTACACAATCTCATATTCAACTTTATCTTTATTTTTCTTTTACACAATTTTGCAATCCTTGAGATGTGTTATTTTTAACCCAATACATCATTTTTGTATCAATGATATGAATACAAATATGGAAGGCGAACATAATTGTACATTAAATGACATAAACATTATTATTGTCCTTTTCAAAGGTTATATTACACAATCTCATATTCAACTTTATCTTTATTTTTCTTTTACACAATTTTGCAATCCTTGAGATGTGTTATTTTTAACCCAATACATCATTTTTTAATCAATGATATGAATACAAATATGGAAGGCGAACATAAACCCATGAAATGAGTTCTCCAAAACACATACATACATAAATTGTCAACATTTCAAACATTGATAATGAAAAAGATGACTAAATAACATACAAATAAGACCCTCATAGTCATACAAATCCCGTGAGAGACCTTCACAACAATTACTCAAGGTCTCTTTTTGTCATCAAGGTTGTGGGTGGCCTAGGATGGAAATATAGATTTCAAGACATATGGATCTAGCAAAATAATACCTTTATGTATTGAGATCATCATGGTGAAAGACGAATTTTATGAGTTTTTTTTAAAATAAACAATGTCTAAAAGTAGAAGTATTAGTGTGTTTATTTTAATAAATAATTTAGTTTTTTTTTTAAATACACGAGTAGGTCTAAAAGTAGAAGTATTAATGTGTTTTTTTAATGAACAATTTGGTTTAGAAGTAGAAAAAATATTAATATGAAATGAAATCCAATCATAATAATACATCATTATAATAATTTGCAACAATATGTTGGTAAGTTAATTTTTTTCAATGAAGTAAACTTCCATCTTAATTCAATCATTTTTTCTAAATTACAAGGATCTGGGTGGCCAAAACCCCTGTAGAATTTCCATGGTTAAAGTTTCAATCAACCAGATGAAATTATTTCCCTAAGTAAGGAGGTGGGTTTGTCCACCTACTAACTTCATATGTAATCACAAACATCACATATCACGAAAATAACAATTGCAACTGAGAGATACTCGATATTAAAAATGTAATTGGACTTTCCTTTTAATAATAGTGAAAAGAAACAAACTATCATTTTTAATTATTAAATAGTAATGAAATCAAAGAAGGTAATCTCATAAAATATTTAATCACAATGAAAAGTGAGAATCAAACAGTCCACTTACATGGTGTCTAATGGTAACAATTCATGGTTACAATGGGCCAACAATGCCTAAACCTTGAGCTGTTTCATTAAATCCAACGATGTAAATGATCCCACCATTGTTTGGGTGAGATCTAACAAAACTCGACACATGTTGGCTTCCTAGTGAAGAATAATGGATTTAAATAGCAAATAGTTACCAACTATGTGGTGGCATTGAGGTTCTACTAGTAGGCAATGGTTAAATTCAAACATTTTCGATGATCCAACAAACTTAAATCTCTTTGAGGATTTTCCCATCTTGTTGCTGACAATATGAAGGGAGCAAGATCTATTATCTTTCAATGTTACTTTGAAAGTGTTTACACTGTGTTTGGGAGCGCTTCATGAGATTTGGGGTACATGATGTATGATTAGCCCTTGGATGGTCCATGATGAACTTGCACGTAAGAGGTGGCTTACTCATTCATTGTTGAACCTTAGTTGGATACTTGCATGGCATTCTTCTTTGGAGTATTGCAGATCTTTAGAAAATTTGGGACATTAGACTTCATGATGAAAACATGTAGATTGGTAGAGGATGACTTGTAATGGATGAGGAGCATTTTGTCATTCTTGAGGAGGGAAATGATCCCTAGACATCGTGGGGCAGATTGGATTCATGCATAGAGGCATGAAATTGACTTGGAGATGCCTGGGTTGTGACAATGTTCATGCAGGTGGAGTGGACTCTATGGAGCACATGGCCTGGGAGAGGCGTTGGAGCATTGAAGCCCTTGGAGGAGGTCCACAGGGAAAATTTTAGGGGGTAAATTTCACCCTTTGGATAATTTTCCATGTTTTTTCTCGAATAAACATTCTCTAATTTCCATTTTTTCTAAAAATTATTTGTCCAAATTCTATAGGATAATTTTTTTTTATTCTAAAAATCGTCTAAATTTTCTAGAAATTATATAAATTCCTTAGAAATTTGAATATTTTTACAAAAATATCACCAAACATTTTATTGTTGTCATTTAAAAATTAGTAATATTTGTTGTGGTTTATACAATTTAAGATAAGTATGGATTCTTAAAATTTTCCCTAAGGAGGAGCATTTGACCTTGGATGAGGAGTGTCGTTGTATTGGATCCTTGCTTGTGTACCACATTACCTTGGGGCTTGACTTGTGTATCCTTGGAGTGTAATTCTTCACATGTGTGGGCCTACTTGTGTTTTGTAGGTTGCTTGTAGAGGTTTATTACCACATTATATTGTTGGCCTCCTTTACCTCTCATATTAATAGAGGAAGGAGACAATCATTCCATTCATGCTATTCATCATCATATTGAGTTAGAGATGTGAGGAGAGTATCACATTAATCTCTCTATGTTAGGGTCCTACCCTAAACCCCTAATTAGATACATAGGTTGCTATGTATGGAGACCATCTCTAGTAAATAAGGTCCATGCAATAGTATGAAAGCAATAATTGTAAGAAGGCTTACTATGAGGTTCCGCCTACTAGAAAGTTCCTTCTCTATAATATTCCTAGGGGTAGATAGAACTATACAAAGAAGTATAAGCAATGTAATGAAATTCCTTGTGAAGCATATTGTAAACAGATCTATGCTCAATTGGAGGTTTCCCCATTGAAGAGGTAGGTGGAAATTTCTCTCATCGATAAATGTATAATATTTTGTGGTATTCTAGTTATTTATTTGGTTATTGTGGTTGCAATCTGCCATTTCTGTAATAAATCTAGGTAAAATATATTATTTCTGCTTTTCATATTCCAATTTACTAATAAAGAACACCACAAGTAGTATCAGAGCACTTTCTTGAGCCCGTATTTTAGAGATTTTTTTTCCAGGCTAGAGGCGTATTCTGACGTCTATAAATAACATAGTGATCTATCATTTAGCAGGTAAATCTATGGTGGATGAAGAATATATTTAAGAAATAAAAATGGTTTCAACTGGTTGGACACCATCGTAACCCCTATTGGTACCCCTTCGAGTAGTACCATATTAGATAACACATGTATACAAAATTTCACTTCCACGTGCCCTAGGGTATATCGAAAGTCCCCTAGGTTACTTGAAACCAACTTTAGATCATCCAATTAACCATGTTTTTTCTATAGTGGCACTGAGAATAATACTCGAGAAGAGTACCCTCTAGTACATGGGTAATCAGGTAGTACAAATAAGGGTACGATCGATACTCCTTAGTTAGTGCCCTAAGAAAACTAGGTCAAGTACTATTGTTTGACCCCACACACATATTAGAGAGCTATAGCACCTGGCGCTCCCTTTCCCTCAACAGATAAATGTGCATATTACAAATTTATGCATTTAGTAACTAGAAACCCTACTTCTTGCTACTAATCCATAAAATTCCTACATAAACTGTACTATTGATAATTTGGGTATTTTGTCAATGCAATATTATTTAAGCTGGAGCATAACTCCATGGGAGTTAAAAAAAAGTTTGGGTTCTCATCACACCCTTATTTGAGACCTCTTTCAATATAATCCTTATGTCAATATAATCGTCATGGTATCATTCTCCAATAAGCCTTTTTGGTGGACCTACTCACCCCACTACCAGAAAACTATCTCACCAAACCCAGAACATACTGCAAATCAACTTGGTACCACTCTCCAGTAACCTTTTTCTTGTGGACCCACATCTCTATGGATACTAAAAGAATTTAGCTAGCCACCTGAGTCTCCTCATCGGAAACTCAGTGTGATGAGTTTCAATAAGAAATATACTGCAACCACTCAACCTATGCCCATTTTTTTTTATTCCATCAATGCAAAGATCACTAAACTGGATTTAGTCCTTGACCAACTATACAAAATCATGGTGATGTAAAATCAATCCGTGGGTTATTAGTGCCTGGTCTAACATTCCCAAGATGAAGGAGCTGAATCATCCGATCCCATGGGGCTCACTCTACCCCATTTTTTCATGACCCTATGACTCAAATGTGGCACAAAATCCGTAAAGTGGATCTCAACAAATTTGATGGCTCCAACCCCTTAGGTTGGGTCACTAAGATGGAACATTATTTTTCCCTACATGGAATCACAAATGACTTAATGAAAAAACATGTGGATGTATTATATTTAGATATGGAATGTTGGAAATGGCATAATAACTCCCACCAATGTTATATTGCGTGGATGTCTTAGACCTCTATGAACATTTTGAATTAGATACTCATTATTTGGGTAGAATAACCAAGCTTAAACAATATGTTACATTTGAAGAGTTCATCTTCGCTTTTGAGCAAATCACCATCCACATTGAAGGCATGATAGATACATTTTTTATGGAATGCTTTATCAGAGGTTAGAAGGAAGAGATACATTCCCAAGTATTAATGGCTTGTCATACTACTTTGTTGGAAGCCTCTCTAAGATATTGGGAAGCCGAAAAGGTGGTGAATTATCAAATTAAAAGACATTATTTATTTCCCATCTTCGTTCCACTATTTATCCTACTACCAATCCCTCCCAGTCCTCTCCAGCCCTCAATATCCATAAGTTAACCCAAGCTCAAATTGTCAAGCGCCAACTTAAAGGTATTCGCTACAACTGTGATGAGAAATATTTTCCTGGGCAGAAATGTAAGGAGAAAAAATTATTTATGGTCATTTTAGATGATGATGATGAACCCATACCTTAGGAGACTCTGCCTCCAACCATTAAAGAAATTCTTCCATATTCTCTGTAGGATGTGTAACCATAGATCTCCTTATATGCCTTGACTGGTATTTTGGCTCCCCAAACTCTCAAATTGATTGACTACATCAAACATTGTGCAACCATTATCTTAATTGATAGCGGTAGCACCCACAACTTCTTTCATCAATGTGTAACTTAAGAATACCACTGCTATATCTATGTTGTGAACACCTTCTAGATCATGATTGCTAATGGTGGTTCCATGAAATGCAGTGCTCATTGTGAAAATGCGCGGCTTCAAATGGGTGGTTATTCCTTGAAAATTCACATGTTTTCTATTGAAATGGGTGGTTGTGACATTGTTTTGGGTGCTGAATGGTTATGGATGTTAGATCCCATCACCATGGATTTTTGTGAGTTATACATGAGTTTCAAGTAGGAGGGCCATTGCTACATTTTCAAAGGAATCATAGCTAGTTCTCTAGAGATCATCAACTCCCATTGTATGGAAAATATCCTTAAAAAATGGCATTCAGGAATTATGGCCCATTTCCATACCATTCAAGTCTTTGAGACACCTTCTCAACCCATCCATCTAGACATATAGTTAGTCTTGGCAAAGCATCAATCCATCTTTGAAACTGCCCAAGGCCTACCACCCTCACTAGGTGTGCACCATCATTATATTTTTCTCATACCACGTAGCCTCTCACCCAATGTATGCCCTTATCACCATCCATTTCCCCCAAAATATGAAATCAAAAAGATAATTTAGGAGTTGCTAGCCATTGTAGTCATTCACCCTAGTACTAGTCCTTATCATCACCACTTTTCATGATCCTTGAAATAAAACACTTGGCACATTTGTCTTGACTTTCGAGATCTCAACAAAATAATAGTCAAGGATAAGTTCCACATTCAATTCATTGATGATATTTTGGATGAGCTCAAAAGTGCTCGATTGTTCACCAAAATTGATTTTCGTTTGAGCTATCACCGAATTTGCATGAAAGAGGTAGATATTCCCAAAATTTATTTTCGCACTCATGAAGGCCATTATGAGATTTTGGTGTTTCCCTTTGGCTTTTGCAATGTGCTTTCCACTTTCCAGAGACTCAAGAATAACATCTTTAAAACCTTTCTCCATTTTTTTGTCCTCATATTTTTTGATGATATCTTGATCTACAATGAAACGTGGCATGCCCATGTCACCCATTTGGATCAAGTCTTACAATTGGTTGTTAATCATCAAATCATTCTCAAGAGGTGCAAATGTGCATTTGGTGTCTCTGAAGTGGAATATTTGGGCCATAATATTAGTCATGATGTTGAATATGTGGATCTGAAGAAATTTAAGCATGGAAGGATTGGTCATATCCCAAAACTCTTAAAAGTTTAAGAGGTTTCTTGATCTCATTGGTTACTGCATAAATTTTGTTAGGAAATATGGTAAGATTGCAACTCCCCGCTCAACCTTGCTTAAAAAAAATGATTTCTGTTGGAATGAAGATGCAGACTAGGCCTTCTAAGATTTGAAGAATGCTACATGTACAACCCCAATACTCACTCTGCCCACTACAAGGAGAACACCTTCTTGTGGAGGTTTTTAGTGTTACAAAATTTGGAAAAATTAAAAAAACCCTCCACTACAACCTCCTCTATTGGATGCGAAGGCTTTAGCGGAGGTTTTAACAAATGTTCCATATAACTAAAAAAATTTGGGCGGGTGGAGGTTGTAGCGGATTGTTTTTTTTTCCGATGCTTATATTGCCAAAATGCACTGGTGCACCATTAAATAAAATGCCTTGGTCTATACATAAGCAAAAAATGAACCGAAACACCCTTACATAAAATGCCTCAGAACATACATAAAACCAAAAAACACACTGATGCACTATTACATAAATTTACGGTACATACATAAAACAAAAACGCACCGATGCACCATTACATGAAATGTCCCACTGCATACATAATACAAAAATGTGCTAGTTCTCCATTACATTGCTGTCCTGATGCATACAAATGAAAAAAACGCACCGAAAATGTTATGGTTATTATGCTCCAGATTCCCATTTTGTTGTATGCAACTTCAGTGTGCTTGTATTTTATGTCTGTCCCGGTGCTTGTATAATTCGTACGTTTCAGTGCCGATATTAAATATAACACACCGGTGTGTTTATATTATTGAATACATCGGGGCATTTAAGGTTTGTAAAACATCGATGCTATTATTATATTTAAAAAATCGATGCGCATTTATCACATGCCCACCGCAAAATTTGAAAATGATATATATTATCGCACATTTTATGCACCCGTACTTGTATAATTAATATGTTCTGGTGCTTAAGTATGCTTAATATGCATTGGTGCGCATAACCCCTTTAAAAGAACTGATGTCTATATTATTTCGGGCACCATTTTGTGAGTCCATAAGAATGCATCGATATGTATATATTTTAATTAACTATTTTTTTTACAAATATATTTTATAATAATATTGTTTTTTACATTTTTGTTATTGCATTTTCATATAATGAGAGAAAAATGTCTTTATCCAAAGGATTAAATCTTTTTTATTTGCAACAATGTAAATAATTTACATATTAATTAATCATTTATTTGCAATAATGTAAATCATTCACATCTTAATTAATCAACAACAAATTTTTTTACAACATTTGACAATGCAATAAAATAGCAAACCCATTTTATTATATATGAATAAGAGACCCATGGTCATACAAAATGGGACAACGTAAAGGTCCACAATAATAAAAATGGAACCAATATGTAATTGTTATAGTTACTGGTAACATGTCCTCATGCAATTGGGACATTATGTCCACTACATTAAGCAAAAGTGTCCTCAATTTTTACAGACCGATATTACAAAACACACAACTTGCAATAACATTCAATTATATTGATTGTCATTCATCATTTGAACCAATGTCATTGCTTGATTTGTGTGCATCCCTCATTTCTTGATTAGTTGTAAGTGATATTGTACTTTGGTTATTTAAATAGATGTTTACTTGTTCGACTTCTTGTTGTCATTCCAACTGCTCCTATTCCATCTACAAACATAGAAATATAGCGTAATAAGTAAATATACTTTTATAATATTGTAGAATGTATATGATTGTGTAAATAAAAAGCATACCATAGTTATGAGTGATTCATAAACCACACTCTTCGTTTCGAAGCCTTGCCTCATGCCAGTTATCACAAGATTTTCTATTGGCTCCTCTCAATACTTTGTTCCCTGCATGTTTAATACACTATGACAAAACACAATTGATGTAATTAATTTAAAGGTTTCTTATTGTTCCATTAATTATAAAACAAGGGAAGTTAAACAACATAGCTACTTACAAATTGTTCAATTAAACCTTAGTTCTTCAACATATAGTCACAATCCTTAGTTAACTCGATGTTGATCAATTGTTCGGTTGGCTCTTCTTTGTATGTTAACACCTATTAGAGGACATCCATGGATCAATGCAAATTAATTATTTAAATATAAAGATCGTGACAACAAATATGAAAACTTAAGTAATGTCGAAAATGTAAGTACTCACAAACTTTGCGATCGACAATTTTTTTTCTTTTCGTCCTGTCTTATGTGTTGATTGGGTTCCATTTTGTTTTCTTTTCTGCAATAAAACAATTGAAAATTAATATTTAATATGATAAATAAATTTGATGTACATAAAATAATAAATGAATGATCACATACCTTTGATGCATGTTATTGTTGGGATGCATCCTCCTGTGATGCAATTATGTTAATTTTTTTTACCATCTCCTTGTACACTCTTTTGGACATCCCTACCAACATGTATTGGATTTCCCCTCGTTTGTTTCTTGGAATTTTCATAATCTTCCCGAAAAACGAAAAAGAACAATAATTTTTTCTTAAATGGACATGAAAGTAAATATAGCAAAACAAATTTTAATTTGGTAATTATTGGAACATATTATAGAAAAACATGTTCAATAATAATACCTTTTATATGATTCTTTTTTGTTATTGTAAGTTTTTTCTATTACAAGTCTCACGGGTCTAATTGACCATGGCTCCAAAAATGCCTCTTGTAGTGTACATATAACCTAATTCTTGGAGTCATTGGATTGATTTTTGCATTGTAAGTGGAAATTACGTCTATACGTTCTTTCCACTATATCCCTCAAAGCTATGTAAAACAATTTACCCCTCTTGTTAACTTCAAACACCACTCCAGATGAACTGATGACCAATCCGTCATCATCATTTACATCCTTAACAATTTTTGTTCTCTTAGGAATTTATATTCCATTCCCTTGCTATTAGTTCCTACATAACATTAAAAAAAAAAATGAAATCAAGTGTTTAAAACTTGGTCGCGATTAATGTTAAGAAATTCATTTTTAGTAAAAGTCAAAGAAAATATTAATGTTGATTACCTTTCGATCCATGTGTTTCCTCTCTTTGCAACATTTCTGTAAAGCATTTACGCTCTTTTGCATTAATATTGCAAACAATTGTATCGAGTTTCTTCAATTTGTTTTTCTGCATGACACACATTAACCAATACACATCATTAATTTAAACTTACAAATATTTAAAATATATTAACTTTTTAATAAAACTTAAATAACTTGCCTCCCTCTTTTCTTGGGATGATCTACTATTGTGTTCGCTGCAATAAGATGTTTTCTTTGAATCTCTATCAACCATCTTGTATAAAATAAAACAAGGAATCATCAGAAATAAAAATTATGAAATTTTTATACAATCTAGTATTTCGATCTGCTTAATTAAACATAATGCATCGAGACGTAAAATATATACTCGCACCGGGATGTCAAATATATACTCGCACCAATATGTACTATTAGTCATTGCACACCACTAACCCGTATGCATATGATACAAAATCGATATTATTTATTTTTTTGACCAATCAATGCTTTTCACAGATATATGTGCCCCGATGCACTTGTATATAAAGTGAGAACAGGGTCAATAACTCTGTACATTTCACACCGGGGTAATTTTCCTATACAGTGCGCACCGCGTACCACATAGAAGTTTTTTAAAAATGAACTGACAATGAGAGGGTTGACAGGGTTTAGGATCTGATGCAATGAGTGGTACCATTGCAACAAATACCAAACACTCCATATGCAACTAAATAAACCCTATAAAAATCTATTGCTTAAAAAACAAACCCTATACTATTGCTCAAAAAAAGGGGGAACAAGAAAAAAAAAACAAGAAACCTACAACTTCCAATATCGAAGGTAACTGTGAAACCCTTATATTTTTTTTTTAACATGCATTGGAAATAGTTTGAATCAAATAGGGAAAGATTGAAATGATTAGTAGAATGAAATCACATACCTAGAATTTCTTCTTTGCAAATTTGTATGTGCCCTAATGATCCCTTCCAATTTTGTCTCTTCAAAAAAATCTAGCCACTCCAAAGTCTTTCTTGGTAAATATATCTTCCACAAATCCTCCCTCTAAATTATGTCAAAAAAATGAAATAATGAATAGTGTTTTAATTTATAAACAATTATGTTTTGAAAAATGAAATTCCCTCTCTTTTTTCGATGTGTTTTTTCAATTTGTATGTAAAAAAACTTATTAAACTATATATTTTTAAAATTAAATTTGTCATCAAATCGATGCGCCTCACTGATTCATGCGCAATGGTGTGTATATAGTAAATAACACACCGATTCCAATTTTATGGGTAAAATATAAATGCAAACCTCCGCTATTAAAATTTACAGATATTTTTGTTTGTGGAGGTGTTAATGGATGTAACTGTTTGGTGCGTTTCATAGTGGGTCGCATCTGTGTGTTCTATATATATAGACACACCGATGCATTATAAAATAAATAAAAGCACCGATAAATTTTAATATTGGATTCGTGCACATATTGACGATGGTTTTGGATCAAATGTAAAGAAAATAGGGCTATAATATCAAATGGCCAATACTTTACATTCCAACTCATTCCATATCGTTGCAAGTTTGTCAACTTCTTCCACACCGTTTGAAGTAAGTCTAGATTTTATTTATAATTTATTTATCTGATTGAATTTATGTCATTTATGCACGTGCATTTGAATAATTGTTCATTGAATTTTGTAGGATAATAAATTAGGATTGAGTTTGGACCACAAGCTCTTATCATGTATTGACCACTTTTTACCATTTTTAATGACAACATGTAAACATTAACTTATTAACAATGTATCACTTATTATTGCATTCAAGATATCATAAACATATAACCAAAGATACACAATACACAAGGATTTTACATGGAAACCCAAATGGGAGAAAACTGCATAACACTTTTTAATATATATCTTAGAGATTACATTCACCAAAAGCATCAACTTCCAAAATTCTCCAGCACCAATTGGAAGGATGGACCAACCCCTTGTTTATAGGCTCTAACTTGAAGGAAGCTACAACTCCCTAAATTCTCTAGATCCAACTAGAAGGAAGCTCCAACCCCCTAGTTTACAGACACCAACTTGAAGGAATATCCAAGTCCCTAGATTCTCTAACTCCAACTAGAAGGAGGCTCCAACCCCCTAGTTTTATGAGCACCAACTCAAAGGAAGCTTCAACTCCCCTGCAAGCATCAACCTGCTATCCGAAGACACCAATATTTCCGTGCACCACCCAAGCTCCCATAAATATAAATAAGAGACTCAACCTATCACTGTTACTGTCATTGATATTGATACATCATCATCATCATCAAAACCAAATCCACCACAACTGATATATCAACATCATCAAAAATATATACACCATAACTGATACATCATCATCATAAAAAATTAGATCACCACAATTGATATATCATCATCATCAAATCTAGATACACCATAACTGAGATATCAACATCATCAACTTGGGTCCACTTAGAAATCGGTTCCACATAAAGATCCTAGGTCCACATGGGTCCACATATAAACCCCAACATCACTTCTTAAATTGATCTCAAACACATGTTTGGGACTAGTTTATGTATTAGTCACAAACTTTTACCCAATCTTCTTCGATATCTTCTCTAAAATTCCTCGAAATTTCACTTCTTGACTCGTCACTGAAAATGATATATAGAAAATATGGAAGACCTTCCTGAATTCTAGCCTATTATGGAGCGTGAACTTGTACAACATGCCATGCGCTCAATATTTGATATCTAATTATGAAACTCACATAAAAATACTACATACTGTACTCTTTCCAATGCAATTGGTCTCACATAATTTGGATCCACTGTGAAGAATATATGATTGTTTTACTTGGAACACCTTAGAACACATCATCACAAGACTCCATCTTCCCTTGGAATTTCTCCCTTATTCACTTCATCTTCCCTCTGAAATTCATTGCCAAGATTGTGCTAAGAGATCACAATATTGAACAATGAAAATGAGAGGTTCTTAATGTGTATTTATACTTTTCCAAGTAACTCCTTTAGTTTTCTTTGAGCCAACTTGTAACTTCTTGTTTGCCACAAATATTTCTCCTTTACTTGACATTAGGGCCAACTTATAACTTCTTGACCTTAGATCCCGGGCTTTTGAACAATACTTCAGGGCTTCATATTTAATAGGGAATAACTTCTCAATCATGAGGAACCACGTGGTGTTCCACCTACAGTTGGAGATGGCTTGAAGAGGACTATCAATCAATGAACGTTTTGCATGCATTGGCAATGTTCTTCATACTTGTTTTCTTCAATCAACTTCAGGCTTCATGACCACACATATGGGGATTCTTAACCACTAAACCACTTAACCATATTTCCAAGGCTTCTTGTAGATTTCTTCAAAGCATCTTCCCATGAGGGCCATGCTTAAAGTTATGTCATAAGGGGACCACTTTGGAGACTTCTTCAAATACACCCATCAATTCTAGAAGCTTGCAAACTTGCTTCGGGGCTTCTTATAGGGTTGACATCAATGAAAACCAATTTTCCAACAAAATTGATGTTCATAACGACCCTAATATGCTTTTTGTTTCATGCAATTATGAGCCATGACCAAATTTTCTTTGAGGGTATGAAGGATGAAAGCTTGGACCATAAGTGTGTTGTTGACATCCTAAACCTTGGATACACCTAGTAGGTAGGAGAGGATAAAAGGTGGTTTTTAACCATGAATAGATTCAAAGGGATTTATGCCAGTGGCATCATGGTAAGATGTGTTGTACCACAATTCATCTAGTTATAATATCCCGTTAAACCTAGGAAACATCACAAACATTTAAGAGCTTTAGGATAAGGCCAATCCTTCATAGCTACAATTTTCTGAGGATCCTCATGAACACCATCCTTGCCAACAATATGGTCTATGTATTCTACTTCAGGAGCTCCAAAATCACATTTAGACTATTTGAAGAAGATTTTTTGTTGAGACTATAAGTGTAAGAATGGATCCATGTGGGCTAGATGGGCTTGCCAATTTTTACTATAGATGAGGATATCATCAAAGAAAACTGATATCTGGTGGAGTGGACAACAATGGGTAGATTTAAAGGTGGAGGGTGCATTATGCAGGTCGAAGGGCATGGCCAAGAACTCATAATAACCCTCATGAATCCGAAAAACAGTTTTGGGAATATTGACCTCTTTCATACATATATGGTGGTAGTCAGATTATAGATAAAGTTTGGTAAAGAATTGAGTGCCACTCAACTCATCCAAAAGGTCATCAATTATAGGAATGGGGAATTTATCTTTCATGGTAATTTTCTTGAAGGCTCTAAAATAAGGACACATGTTCCATGTGCCTTCTTTCTTAAGTACCATGATGATAGAATAAGAAAAAGGGCTAGTACTAGGACATATAACACCCACCTTTAGCAATTCCTAAACAATTTTATCAATTTCATTCTTTTGGGAAAATGGGTGATGATAAGGACGGACATTGGGAGGAATATTTCCAGGGACAAAGGGACTGGAATGATCATGGGTGCCGCATGAAGGGGGAAGTCCTTGTGGGGTGTCAAAAACAAAGTGGTGTTTGAAGAGAAGAGATTGTATGTCGGGATGAATATTAGGGGAGGGGGTCTAAATTTCTTGAATGGCATGGAGTTGTGCCATAATTTCAAAGTGATTTTTTTTGAGTATTTTCTCCATTCAGTGGGAGCTGATGATCTTAGGGGAGACTGTCGTGATGCCCTGGAATTGATATTGTTTTCCATTCTATTGGAAGCACATGGTTAAATATTTTAAATCCATGGTGATGGGGCTAAGTGTGTGCAACCATTAAGCACCGAGGACAATGTCACAACCACCCATGCCAATAATAAACATATGAGATTTCAATTGGAAATGACCAATTTGCAAGTACATATTTTCACAACTCCCCGCACATTGCATGGAACCACCATTGGAAATCATGATTTGAAAATTGTTGACGGCATAGATATAACACATGGTCTCTTGGGAAATGTGGCGATGAATAAAATTGTGGGTGATTTCACTATCGATTATGATGATGACTTTCCTATGCTTATTGTAGCCAATTAACTTGAGGGTTTTGGGAGCAAAAATAACAATGAGGGAATTTAATTAGATAAGTGGTTCAACTTCTAGTGGGTTAGAGGGCGGGGTAGACTGGCATGAATATATGTGCTTCTCATGTAATCTATCTACTTATCATCGCAAACTATATGAAAGAAGATAATGGGAAATTGAAGACTTCTTGGATATATGTGCTTCTCATGTGCCTACTCTAGATGTTATATCATTTACTTGTTTGAAACTTGAAAATTTCAATTTCTCTTGTTGTCTCCCTTTCATATTTGTTTATGGTATTTGGTAATATAGTTTTACATTACACCTCCATATAAAGCACCTAGCTTCACTAAGTTCTATAAAAAGAAATATCTAATAATATAGATTAATGAGTTTATCTCAATGGGAATTTACAATTCAATGTTGTTTTTTAGCTACATTGTTGAATCCTTACAACCAAGGTGATTTGGAAAGTGTACTAAATATATATATTTTTTTAAATCATAATTAGAAATTAAGTAAAAATGATTTGAAAACTTTCATGGAAAACCAAAAACCAAAATGAAAGTGTAAAAAATGATCCAAAACTAAACACCATATAAATGTAGATGCCTACTAATAAGTATAGTTACCAAGTTTGACCGAATTAAGCTGATTAATCCATAAATTCAAAAATTTGGTTAGGTGGGAAAATTATATAGTCTAATTTAGTTCATTGAATTGTCCAATTCCTTTGCATTGACATTGTCCTTCTCTCTCACTGATTTCCCTATCCTTCCTCATCATTTTGACTCCCTGCCCACCTCATGTCTTGACCAAGTGATAATTCTCTCAACTCATGGGCCAGCATTACCCCATCTCCCACATTTTCATCCTCCTCCTAATCCCCCCTCTAACTTTGTGCCTTCCTATGTTACCTCATCTCACCCATTGACTAGAACCATACTGAACTCCCTTCCAATGGACCTTGTTCATGTTATTTCTAGTTGGGGAACCTCACCACTATCCTGCAAGTACCCTCCTATTATTCAAACACCCAACTTAGAAAATATAAAGCAACTCAATATTATGGACGCCATTAATAAAGTTATACCAATGATGTCTTAGTTGAGTAACAAGAAATGAGTTTTATGTCAATACTTTACATTAATAATATTGAGTTTACTCTTTTGTGTTTATAGAAGTTCAACGAATTACTAATATTGGGTTTACTCTTCTATGTTTATAATAGTTCAAAGATATTTAGAGTGTAAAAAACCACAACTCCTTAATAAATACTAGTGATGAATTTTGGTGAAGTATACTAGCAAATGTTTTTTGAATTGAAAAAATTTCACTCAATTGTTTTTTCATATCATATCAAATTTGAATTTTAATTCAAATTCAAACTTGGTAACTATTCTAATAAGCATGATGTTTACATCAAGCCCTGGACTTTGCTCGACTCAAAATTCAAAGTAAAAATAGTCTTCAAAATTCCTATATATTATAGCCATAAAATATATGCCCACGTTTTTCTCTGTAAAGAGGGATAGGAAAGAATTTATTGCTCTTCCTGAAAGGACCAACCCTTCTAAAGGTAAGGCCGCGACCAAAACAATAAAACCCGTTGTTAACCAAGTTACCAATCCAATAACTTTGAAAATGGTAAACTGAAGCAATTAGAACTAATAGCGTAAAGAAAAAACTCTACAAAACTATTCTAGAGTTGGCCTAGGACCAACCCAATAAGCTAGCCCAGGATTCATGATCTAAAATTAAGATTGAAAAAAGGTATTGTTATTGTCTTTTTCTTAAAAATTTTAATGTACTAAGAATTTTTTTAAGATGCAATCTTACTTTGTGAACAAAAGGGCTACTTCCTTCAAACAATTAATGGGTGATATGCTACCTTAGCAAGAAGGGTTGAATACATTTTGTGGGAGATATGTTGTCTACAAAATTATGGATTGCTCTGTTGTGAAAGATGTGAATGTATCTCACTCCTTATAAACCTTTTTTTTTTTTTTTGGCCAGTTTTCCTTCTAAGATAGGGTTGGTGCCTCATGTTTCTATAATTGACATAACCAACTACCAATTCATGGGTTCTATGTCTGGTAGTTTGGGTCCAATGAATGAATTGGAAATTTTGAATTTCCGAGGAAATTAGTTCTCTAATATGTTGTTCATTGACATTCTGTTATGGAATCAATTTACCAACCTTAATAACTCAAATAACAAATTTTGGGCCTTATTCCTACAAATCTAGGGAAGCGACTAGTTTTTGCATATTTGGATCTCTTTTTCAACTCTTTGATAGGAGAATTTCCTCATGAATTAAGTGATTTATTGATTTACTATTTTTAAAAAATGAGACAAAGGAACTTCTAATTTGGGTTTGATATATAATCAACATCATGAGTTTGCCTTGGTTTTTGGGGTTCGACTATGGTAGTTGCCATGTTTTTGGTCCAACATCCGCCTTGGTTTTAAGAGTTCCACAGTGCCAATTTCCCTGATTTTGGCCCAGTGCTTCAGAGTCTACCTTGGTTTTTGGAGTTTGACCTGATTCAATGGAAGTAAGTTGGGCTTACATCGTAACTAAACCCAAATACATTCGATGTTCAATAGAGGAAGGGATTCACACTTGCTTGTCCAGGTTTGTGGTTGGTCTAGGCGAGCTACGAATTGAATGCATGTCACCACTAAACTCTACAAAGGTGTTGCATCTCATGACATTCATGGAGGTAC
>ML783726.1:229228-246151 GCA_009831015.1 Picea engelmannii
TGGATGTCTTAGACCTCTATGAACATTTTGAATTAGATACTCATTATTTGGGTAGAATAACCAAGCTTAAACAATATGTTACATTTGAAGAGTTCATCTTCGCTTTTGAGCAAATCACCATCCACATTGAAGGCATGATAGATACATTTTTTATGGAATGCTTTATCAGAGGTTAGAAGGAAGAGATACATTCCCAAGTATTAATGGCTTGTCATACTACTTTGTTGGAAGCCTCTCTAAGATATTGGGAAGCCGAAAAGGTGGTGAATTATCAAATTAAAAGACATTATTTATTTCCCATCTTCGTTCCACTATTTATCCTACTACCAATCCCTCCCAGTCCTCTCCAGCCCTCAATATCCATAAGTTAACCCAAGCTCAAATTGTCAAGCGCCAACTTAAAGGTATTCGCTACAACTGTGATGAGAAATATTTTCCTGGGCAGAAATGTAAGGAGAAAAAATTATTTATGGTCATTTTAGATGATGATGATGAACCCATACCTTAGGAGACTCTGCCTCCAACCATTAAAGAAATTCTTCCATATTCTCTGTAGGATGTGTAACCATAGATCTCCTTATATGCCTTGACTGGTATTTTGGCTCCCCAAACTCTCAAATTGATTGACTACATCAAACATTGTGCAACCATTATCTTAATTGATAGCGGTAGCACCCACAACTTCTTTCATCAATGTGTAACTTAAGAATACCACTGCTATATCTATGTTGTGAACACCTTCTAGATCATGATTGCTAATGGTGGTTCCATGAAATGCAGTGCTCATTGTGAAAATGCGCGGCTTCAAATGGGTGGTTATTCCTTGAAAATTCACATGTTTTCTATTGAAATGGGTGGTTGTGACATTGTTTTGGGTGCTGAATGGTTATGGATGTTAGATCCCATCACCATGGATTTTTGTGAGTTATACATGAGTTTCAAGTAGGAGGGCCATTGCTACATTTTCAAAGGAATCATAGCTAGTTCTCTAGAGATCATCAACTCCCATTGTATGGAAAATATCCTTAAAAAATGGCATTCAGGAATTATGGCCCATTTCCATACCATTCAAGTCTTTGAGACACCTTCTCAACCCATCCATCTAGACATATAGTTAGTCTTGGCAAAGCATCAATCCATCTTTGAAACTGCCCAAGGCCTACCACCCTCACTAGGTGTGCACCATCATTATATTTTTCTCATACCACGTAGCCTCTCACCCAATGTATGCCCTTATCACCATCCATTTCCCCCAAAATATGAAATCAAAAAGATAATTTAGGAGTTGCTAGCCATTGTAGTCATTCACCCTAGTACTAGTCCTTATCATCACCACTTTTCATGATCCTTGAAATAAAACACTTGGCACATTTGTCTTGACTTTCGAGATCTCAACAAAATAATAGTCAAGGATAAGTTCCACATTCAATTCATTGATGATATTTTGGATGAGCTCAAAAGTGCTCGATTGTTCACCAAAATTGATTTTCGTTTGAGCTATCACCGAATTTGCATGAAAGAGGTAGATATTCCCAAAATTTATTTTCGCACTCATGAAGGCCATTATGAGATTTTGGTGTTTCCCTTTGGCTTTTGCAATGTGCTTTCCACTTTCCAGAGACTCAAGAATAACATCTTTAAAACCTTTCTCCATTTTTTTGTCCTCATATTTTTTGATGATATCTTGATCTACAATGAAACGTGGCATGCCCATGTCACCCATTTGGATCAAGTCTTACAATTGGTTGTTAATCATCAAATCATTCTCAAGAGGTGCAAATGTGCATTTGGTGTCTCTGAAGTGGAATATTTGGGCCATAATATTAGTCATGATGTTGAATATGTGGATCTGAAGAAATTTAAGCATGGAAGGATTGGTCATATCCCAAAACTCTTAAAAGTTTAAGAGGTTTCTTGATCTCATTGGTTACTGCATAAATTTTGTTAGGAAATATGGTAAGATTGCAACTCCCCGCTCAACCTTGCTTAAAAAAAATGATTTCTGTTGGAATGAAGATGCAGACTAGGCCTTCTAAGATTTGAAGAATGCTACATGTACAACCCCAATACTCACTCTGCCCACTACAAGGAGAACACCTTCTTGTGGAGGTTTTTAGTGTTACAAAATTTGGAAAAATTAAAAAAACCCTCCACTACAACCTCCTCTATTGGATGCGAAGGCTTTAGCGGAGGTTTTAACAAATGTTCCATATAACTAAAAAAATTTGGGCGGGTGGAGGTTGTAGCGGATTGTTTTTTTTTCCGATGCTTATATTGCCAAAATGCACTGGTGCACCATTAAATAAAATGCCTTGGTCTATACATAAGCAAAAAATGAACCGAAACACCCTTACATAAAATGCCTCAGAACATACATAAAACCAAAAAACACACTGATGCACTATTACATAAATTTACGGTACATACATAAAACAAAAACGCACCGATGCACCATTACATGAAATGTCCCACTGCATACATAATACAAAAATGTGCTAGTTCTCCATTACATTGCTGTCCTGATGCATACAAATGAAAAAAACGCACCGAAAATGTTATGGTTATTATGCTCCAGATTCCCATTTTGTTGTATGCAACTTCAGTGTGCTTGTATTTTATGTCTGTCCCGGTGCTTGTATAATTCGTACGTTTCAGTGCCGATATTAAATATAACACACCGGTGTGTTTATATTATTGAATACATCGGGGCATTTAAGGTTTGTAAAACATCGATGCTATTATTATATTTAAAAAATCGATGCGCATTTATCACATGCCCACCGCAAAATTTGAAAATGATATATATTATCGCACATTTTATGCACCCGTACTTGTATAATTAATATGTTCTGGTGCTTAAGTATGCTTAATATGCATTGGTGCGCATAACCCCTTTAAAAGAACTGATGTCTATATTATTTCGGGCACCATTTTGTGAGTCCATAAGAATGCATCGATATGTATATATTTTAATTAACTATTTTTTTTACAAATATATTTTATAATAATATTGTTTTTTACATTTTTGTTATTGCATTTTCATATAATGAGAGAAAAATGTCTTTATCCAAAGGATTAAATCTTTTTTATTTGCAACAATGTAAATAATTTACATATTAATTAATCATTTATTTGCAATAATGTAAATCATTCACATCTTAATTAATCAACAACAAATTTTTTTACAACATTTGACAATGCAATAAAATAGCAAACCCATTTTATTATATATGAATAAGAGACCCATGGTCATACAAAATGGGACAACGTAAAGGTCCACAATAATAAAAATGGAACCAATATGTAATTGTTATAGTTACTGGTAACATGTCCTCATGCAATTGGGACATTATGTCCACTACATTAAGCAAAAGTGTCCTCAATTTTTACAGACCGATATTACAAAACACACAACTTGCAATAACATTCAATTATATTGATTGTCATTCATCATTTGAACCAATGTCATTGCTTGATTTGTGTGCATCCCTCATTTCTTGATTAGTTGTAAGTGATATTGTACTTTGGTTATTTAAATAGATGTTTACTTGTTCGACTTCTTGTTGTCATTCCAACTGCTCCTATTCCATCTACAAACATAGAAATATAGCGTAATAAGTAAATATACTTTTATAATATTGTAGAATGTATATGATTGTGTAAATAAAAAGCATACCATAGTTATGAGTGATTCATAAACCACACTCTTCGTTTCGAAGCCTTGCCTCATGCCAGTTATCACAAGATTTTCTATTGGCTCCTCTCAATACTTTGTTCCCTGCATGTTTAATACACTATGACAAAACACAATTGATGTAATTAATTTAAAGGTTTCTTATTGTTCCATTAATTATAAAACAAGGGAAGTTAAACAACATAGCTACTTACAAATTGTTCAATTAAACCTTAGTTCTTCAACATATAGTCACAATCCTTAGTTAACTCGATGTTGATCAATTGTTCGGTTGGCTCTTCTTTGTATGTTAACACCTATTAGAGGACATCCATGGATCAATGCAAATTAATTATTTAAATATAAAGATCGTGACAACAAATATGAAAACTTAAGTAATGTCGAAAATGTAAGTACTCACAAACTTTGCGATCGACAATTTTTTTTCTTTTCGTCCTGTCTTATGTGTTGATTGGGTTCCATTTTGTTTTCTTTTCTGCAATAAAACAATTGAAAATTAATATTTAATATGATAAATAAATTTGATGTACATAAAATAATAAATGAATGATCACATACCTTTGATGCATGTTATTGTTGGGATGCATCCTCCTGTGATGCAATTATGTTAATTTTTTTTACCATCTCCTTGTACACTCTTTTGGACATCCCTACCAACATGTATTGGATTTCCCCTCGTTTGTTTCTTGGAATTTTCATAATCTTCCCGAAAAACGAAAAAGAACAATAATTTTTTCTTAAATGGACATGAAAGTAAATATAGCAAAACAAATTTTAATTTGGTAATTATTGGAACATATTATAGAAAAACATGTTCAATAATAATACCTTTTATATGATTCTTTTTTGTTATTGTAAGTTTTTTCTATTACAAGTCTCACGGGTCTAATTGACCATGGCTCCAAAAATGCCTCTTGTAGTGTACATATAACCTAATTCTTGGAGTCATTGGATTGATTTTTGCATTGTAAGTGGAAATTACGTCTATACGTTCTTTCCACTATATCCCTCAAAGCTATGTAAAACAATTTACCCCTCTTGTTAACTTCAAACACCACTCCAGATGAACTGATGACCAATCCGTCATCATCATTTACATCCTTAACAATTTTTGTTCTCTTAGGAATTTATATTCCATTCCCTTGCTATTAGTTCCTACATAACATTAAAAAAAAAAATGAAATCAAGTGTTTAAAACTTGGTCGCGATTAATGTTAAGAAATTCATTTTTAGTAAAAGTCAAAGAAAATATTAATGTTGATTACCTTTCGATCCATGTGTTTCCTCTCTTTGCAACATTTCTGTAAAGCATTTACGCTCTTTTGCATTAATATTGCAAACAATTGTATCGAGTTTCTTCAATTTGTTTTTCTGCATGACACACATTAACCAATACACATCATTAATTTAAACTTACAAATATTTAAAATATATTAACTTTTTAATAAAACTTAAATAACTTGCCTCCCTCTTTTCTTGGGATGATCTACTATTGTGTTCGCTGCAATAAGATGTTTTCTTTGAATCTCTATCAACCATCTTGTATAAAATAAAACAAGGAATCATCAGAAATAAAAATTATGAAATTTTTATACAATCTAGTATTTCGATCTGCTTAATTAAACATAATGCATCGAGACGTAAAATATATACTCGCACCGGGATGTCAAATATATACTCGCACCAATATGTACTATTAGTCATTGCACACCACTAACCCGTATGCATATGATACAAAATCGATATTATTTATTTTTTTGACCAATCAATGCTTTTCACAGATATATGTGCCCCGATGCACTTGTATATAAAGTGAGAACAGGGTCAATAACTCTGTACATTTCACACCGGGGTAATTTTCCTATACAGTGCGCACCGCGTACCACATAGAAGTTTTTTAAAAATGAACTGACAATGAGAGGGTTGACAGGGTTTAGGATCTGATGCAATGAGTGGTACCATTGCAACAAATACCAAACACTCCATATGCAACTAAATAAACCCTATAAAAATCTATTGCTTAAAAAACAAACCCTATACTATTGCTCAAAAAAAGGGGGAACAAGAAAAAAAAAACAAGAAACCTACAACTTCCAATATCGAAGGTAACTGTGAAACCCTTATATTTTTTTTTTAACATGCATTGGAAATAGTTTGAATCAAATAGGGAAAGATTGAAATGATTAGTAGAATGAAATCACATACCTAGAATTTCTTCTTTGCAAATTTGTATGTGCCCTAATGATCCCTTCCAATTTTGTCTCTTCAAAAAAATCTAGCCACTCCAAAGTCTTTCTTGGTAAATATATCTTCCACAAATCCTCCCTCTAAATTATGTCAAAAAAATGAAATAATGAATAGTGTTTTAATTTATAAACAATTATGTTTTGAAAAATGAAATTCCCTCTCTTTTTTCGATGTGTTTTTTCAATTTGTATGTAAAAAAACTTATTAAACTATATATTTTTAAAATTAAATTTGTCATCAAATCGATGCGCCTCACTGATTCATGCGCAATGGTGTGTATATAGTAAATAACACACCGATTCCAATTTTATGGGTAAAATATAAATGCAAACCTCCGCTATTAAAATTTACAGATATTTTTGTTTGTGGAGGTGTTAATGGATGTAACTGTTTGGTGCGTTTCATAGTGGGTCGCATCTGTGTGTTCTATATATATAGACACACCGATGCATTATAAAATAAATAAAAGCACCGATAAATTTTAATATTGGATTCGTGCACATATTGACGATGGTTTTGGATCAAATGTAAAGAAAATAGGGCTATAATATCAAATGGCCAATACTTTACATTCCAACTCATTCCATATCGTTGCAAGTTTGTCAACTTCTTCCACACCGTTTGAAGTAAGTCTAGATTTTATTTATAATTTATTTATCTGATTGAATTTATGTCATTTATGCACGTGCATTTGAATAATTGTTCATTGAATTTTGTAGGATAATAAATTAGGATTGAGTTTGGACCACAAGCTCTTATCATGTATTGACCACTTTTTACCATTTTTAATGACAACATGTAAACATTAACTTATTAACAATGTATCACTTATTATTGCATTCAAGATATCATAAACATATAACCAAAGATACACAATACACAAGGATTTTACATGGAAACCCAAATGGGAGAAAACTGCATAACACTTTTTAATATATATCTTAGAGATTACATTCACCAAAAGCATCAACTTCCAAAATTCTCCAGCACCAATTGGAAGGATGGACCAACCCCTTGTTTATAGGCTCTAACTTGAAGGAAGCTACAACTCCCTAAATTCTCTAGATCCAACTAGAAGGAAGCTCCAACCCCCTAGTTTACAGACACCAACTTGAAGGAATATCCAAGTCCCTAGATTCTCTAACTCCAACTAGAAGGAGGCTCCAACCCCCTAGTTTTATGAGCACCAACTCAAAGGAAGCTTCAACTCCCCTGCAAGCATCAACCTGCTATCCGAAGACACCAATATTTCCGTGCACCACCCAAGCTCCCATAAATATAAATAAGAGACTCAACCTATCACTGTTACTGTCATTGATATTGATACATCATCATCATCATCAAAACCAAATCCACCACAACTGATATATCAACATCATCAAAAATATATACACCATAACTGATACATCATCATCATAAAAAATTAGATCACCACAATTGATATATCATCATCATCAAATCTAGATACACCATAACTGAGATATCAACATCATCAACTTGGGTCCACTTAGAAATCGGTTCCACATAAAGATCCTAGGTCCACATGGGTCCACATATAAACCCCAACATCACTTCTTAAATTGATCTCAAACACATGTTTGGGACTAGTTTATGTATTAGTCACAAACTTTTACCCAATCTTCTTCGATATCTTCTCTAAAATTCCTCGAAATTTCACTTCTTGACTCGTCACTGAAAATGATATATAGAAAATATGGAAGACCTTCCTGAATTCTAGCCTATTATGGAGCGTGAACTTGTACAACATGCCATGCGCTCAATATTTGATATCTAATTATGAAACTCACATAAAAATACTACATACTGTACTCTTTCCAATGCAATTGGTCTCACATAATTTGGATCCACTGTGAAGAATATATGATTGTTTTACTTGGAACACCTTAGAACACATCATCACAAGACTCCATCTTCCCTTGGAATTTCTCCCTTATTCACTTCATCTTCCCTCTGAAATTCATTGCCAAGATTGTGCTAAGAGATCACAATATTGAACAATGAAAATGAGAGGTTCTTAATGTGTATTTATACTTTTCCAAGTAACTCCTTTAGTTTTCTTTGAGCCAACTTGTAACTTCTTGTTTGCCACAAATATTTCTCCTTTACTTGACATTAGGGCCAACTTATAACTTCTTGACCTTAGATCCCGGGCTTTTGAACAATACTTCAGGGCTTCATATTTAATAGGGAATAACTTCTCAATCATGAGGAACCACGTGGTGTTCCACCTACAGTTGGAGATGGCTTGAAGAGGACTATCAATCAATGAACGTTTTGCATGCATTGGCAATGTTCTTCATACTTGTTTTCTTCAATCAACTTCAGGCTTCATGACCACACATATGGGGATTCTTAACCACTAAACCACTTAACCATATTTCCAAGGCTTCTTGTAGATTTCTTCAAAGCATCTTCCCATGAGGGCCATGCTTAAAGTTATGTCATAAGGGGACCACTTTGGAGACTTCTTCAAATACACCCATCAATTCTAGAAGCTTGCAAACTTGCTTCGGGGCTTCTTATAGGGTTGACATCAATGAAAACCAATTTTCCAACAAAATTGATGTTCATAACGACCCTAATATGCTTTTTGTTTCATGCAATTATGAGCCATGACCAAATTTTCTTTGAGGGTATGAAGGATGAAAGCTTGGACCATAAGTGTGTTGTTGACATCCTAAACCTTGGATACACCTAGTAGGTAGGAGAGGATAAAAGGTGGTTTTTAACCATGAATAGATTCAAAGGGATTTATGCCAGTGGCATCATGGTAAGATGTGTTGTACCACAATTCATCTAGTTATAATATCCCGTTAAACCTAGGAAACATCACAAACATTTAAGAGCTTTAGGATAAGGCCAATCCTTCATAGCTACAATTTTCTGAGGATCCTCATGAACACCATCCTTGCCAACAATATGGTCTATGTATTCTACTTCAGGAGCTCCAAAATCACATTTAGACTATTTGAAGAAGATTTTTTGTTGAGACTATAAGTGTAAGAATGGATCCATGTGGGCTAGATGGGCTTGCCAATTTTTACTATAGATGAGGATATCATCAAAGAAAACTGATATCTGGTGGAGTGGACAACAATGGGTAGATTTAAAGGTGGAGGGTGCATTATGCAGGTCGAAGGGCATGGCCAAGAACTCATAATAACCCTCATGAATCCGAAAAACAGTTTTGGGAATATTGACCTCTTTCATACATATATGGTGGTAGTCAGATTATAGATAAAGTTTGGTAAAGAATTGAGTGCCACTCAACTCATCCAAAAGGTCATCAATTATAGGAATGGGGAATTTATCTTTCATGGTAATTTTCTTGAAGGCTCTAAAATAAGGACACATGTTCCATGTGCCTTCTTTCTTAAGTACCATGATGATAGAATAAGAAAAAGGGCTAGTACTAGGACATATAACACCCACCTTTAGCAATTCCTAAACAATTTTATCAATTTCATTCTTTTGGGAAAATGGGTGATGATAAGGACGGACATTGGGAGGAATATTTCCAGGGACAAAGGGACTGGAATGATCATGGGTGCCGCATGAAGGGGGAAGTCCTTGTGGGGTGTCAAAAACAAAGTGGTGTTTGAAGAGAAGAGATTGTATGTCGGGATGAATATTAGGGGAGGGGGTCTAAATTTCTTGAATGGCATGGAGTTGTGCCATAATTTCAAAGTGATTTTTTTTGAGTATTTTCTCCATTCAGTGGGAGCTGATGATCTTAGGGGAGACTGTCGTGATGCCCTGGAATTGATATTGTTTTCCATTCTATTGGAAGCACATGGTTAAATATTTTAAATCCATGGTGATGGGGCTAAGTGTGTGCAACCATTAAGCACCGAGGACAATGTCACAACCACCCATGCCAATAATAAACATATGAGATTTCAATTGGAAATGACCAATTTGCAAGTACATATTTTCACAACTCCCCGCACATTGCATGGAACCACCATTGGAAATCATGATTTGAAAATTGTTGACGGCATAGATATAACACATGGTCTCTTGGGAAATGTGGCGATGAATAAAATTGTGGGTGATTTCACTATCGATTATGATGATGACTTTCCTATGCTTATTGTAGCCAATTAACTTGAGGGTTTTGGGAGCAAAAATAACAATGAGGGAATTTAATTAGATAAGTGGTTCAACTTCTAGTGGGTTAGAGGGCGGGGTAGACTGGCATGAATATATGTGCTTCTCATGTAATCTATCTACTTATCATCGCAAACTATATGAAAGAAGATAATGGGAAATTGAAGACTTCTTGGATATATGTGCTTCTCATGTGCCTACTCTAGATGTTATATCATTTACTTGTTTGAAACTTGAAAATTTCAATTTCTCTTGTTGTCTCCCTTTCATATTTGTTTATGGTATTTGGTAATATAGTTTTACATTACACCTCCATATAAAGCACCTAGCTTCACTAAGTTCTATAAAAAGAAATATCTAATAATATAGATTAATGAGTTTATCTCAATGGGAATTTACAATTCAATGTTGTTTTTTAGCTACATTGTTGAATCCTTACAACCAAGGTGATTTGGAAAGTGTACTAAATATATATATTTTTTTAAATCATAATTAGAAATTAAGTAAAAATGATTTGAAAACTTTCATGGAAAACCAAAAACCAAAATGAAAGTGTAAAAAATGATCCAAAACTAAACACCATATAAATGTAGATGCCTACTAATAAGTATAGTTACCAAGTTTGACCGAATTAAGCTGATTAATCCATAAATTCAAAAATTTGGTTAGGTGGGAAAATTATATAGTCTAATTTAGTTCATTGAATTGTCCAATTCCTTTGCATTGACATTGTCCTTCTCTCTCACTGATTTCCCTATCCTTCCTCATCATTTTGACTCCCTGCCCACCTCATGTCTTGACCAAGTGATAATTCTCTCAACTCATGGGCCAGCATTACCCCATCTCCCACATTTTCATCCTCCTCCTAATCCCCCCTCTAACTTTGTGCCTTCCTATGTTACCTCATCTCACCCATTGACTAGAACCATACTGAACTCCCTTCCAATGGACCTTGTTCATGTTATTTCTAGTTGGGGAACCTCACCACTATCCTGCAAGTACCCTCCTATTATTCAAACACCCAACTTAGAAAATATAAAGCAACTCAATATTATGGACGCCATTAATAAAGTTATACCAATGATGTCTTAGTTGAGTAACAAGAAATGAGTTTTATGTCAATACTTTACATTAATAATATTGAGTTTACTCTTTTGTGTTTATAGAAGTTCAACGAATTACTAATATTGGGTTTACTCTTCTATGTTTATAATAGTTCAAAGATATTTAGAGTGTAAAAAACCACAACTCCTTAATAAATACTAGTGATGAATTTTGGTGAAGTATACTAGCAAATGTTTTTTGAATTGAAAAAATTTCACTCAATTGTTTTTTCATATCATATCAAATTTGAATTTTAATTCAAATTCAAACTTGGTAACTATTCTAATAAGCATGATGTTTACATCAAGCCCTGGACTTTGCTCGACTCAAAATTCAAAGTAAAAATAGTCTTCAAAATTCCTATATATTATAGCCATAAAATATATGCCCACGTTTTTCTCTGTAAAGAGGGATAGGAAAGAATTTATTGCTCTTCCTGAAAGGACCAACCCTTCTAAAGGTAAGGCCGCGACCAAAACAATAAAACCCGTTGTTAACCAAGTTACCAATCCAATAACTTTGAAAATGGTAAACTGAAGCAATTAGAACTAATAGCGTAAAGAAAAAACTCTACAAAACTATTCTAGAGTTGGCCTAGGACCAACCCAATAAGCTAGCCCAGGATTCATGATCTAAAATTAAGATTGAAAAAAGGTATTGTTATTGTCTTTTTCTTAAAAATTTTAATGTACTAAGAATTTTTTTAAGATGCAATCTTACTTTGTGAACAAAAGGGCTACTTCCTTCAAACAATTAATGGGTGATATGCTACCTTAGCAAGAAGGGTTGAATACATTTTGTGGGAGATATGTTGTCTACAAAATTATGGATTGCTCTGTTGTGAAAGATGTGAATGTATCTCACTCCTTATAAACCTTTTTTTTTTTTTTTGGCCAGTTTTCCTTCTAAGATAGGGTTGGTGCCTCATGTTTCTATAATTGACATAACCAACTACCAATTCATGGGTTCTATGTCTGGTAGTTTGGGTCCAATGAATGAATTGGAAATTTTGAATTTCCGAGGAAATTAGTTCTCTAATATGTTGTTCATTGACATTCTGTTATGGAATCAATTTACCAACCTTAATAACTCAAATAACAAATTTTGGGCCTTATTCCTACAAATCTAGGGAAGCGACTAGTTTTTGCATATTTGGATCTCTTTTTCAACTCTTTGATAGGAGAATTTCCTCATGAATTAAGTGATTTATTGATTTACTATTTTTAAAAAATGAGACAAAGGAACTTCTAATTTGGGTTTGATATATAATCAACATCATGAGTTTGCCTTGGTTTTTGGGGTTCGACTATGGTAGTTGCCATGTTTTTGGTCCAACATCCGCCTTGGTTTTAAGAGTTCCACAGTGCCAATTTCCCTGATTTTGGCCCAGTGCTTCAGAGTCTACCTTGGTTTTTGGAGTTTGACCTGATTCAATGGAAGTAAGTTGGGCTTACATCGTAACTAAACCCAAATACATTCGATGTTCAATAGAGGAAGGGATTCACACTTGCTTGTCCAGGTTTGTGGTTGGTCTAGGCGAGCTACGAATTGAATGCATGTCACCACTAAACTCTACAAAGGTGTTGCATCTCATGACATTCATGGAGGTACACCCATTATTTGTTGGCCACCAAAAGGTCAAAGGTCGTTGACAGAAAGAGGGGTGATCATTGATGGGAGGTGAGGTCATTGGAAAGAGCTACCGACAAAATTCCAAATCGTTAGCCCTTTATCCTACGTCCAACGATAAAAAATGAAACCTTCCCATCCCTTCCAAGGGGTTCAAACCTATCCTAGAAGGGTAATTAAAAGAACAACCCTTAAAAATGTAAAATTTTGAAATAACTTGTCATTTATGAAAGACAACAAATATTATAAAATTTTAAAAGAAGGGTTTCCTATTCAATAACCCATCAATCTCACTTTCAACACTTGAATTCTCAATGAGCATTGTACCTTTCATATTATATGAGCATGGATGTGAATCACGAGAAAGATTCATGATTCAATGTCCATTACTTGTCTTTGGCATCTAAATACTAAAATCATCTTTATGATTCATGATTCAATGCCCATTACTTGTCTTTGGCATCTAAATACTAAAATCATCTTTATTCTTGTTGGCTCTCATCTATTCCTTGATATGGTGTACCCTTCCACAACATAAAATCCATCACAAAGGTCATGCCTATATAATCATATCATTGTATTGGCATATCCAACATTTTGAGTGTCACTTAATATAAGCTTCCAAAAGAAGCGTGGACACCTATCTATCTAAATCCTTGCTTGAATTCATGTGCTATGTGCATTTTTTTATCCTTGTCGATATGATACTTGGCATGACATTTAATGTCCATACTTTAAAACCCACATTTTTCATAATGTCATTTTCTTTGTTATCTTTGCCTTCTCTCTTGGATTTGAAAAAAAACAAAATAGTTAGTCATGGGTTATGGGTGTAAATTGCAATGACTTTGGAAACTTATTAGCAAGCTTCACTACAAATGTGTGGTTCCATGACAATTTTGAAGAGAAAATGATAGACATCGACCGAACCCAAGGAAATGAGGTCATCTCCCTTTCTTCGTGTTCACATATTCCGTCTCTTTAAGAGCATATAACATGTTGACAAATCTAACATGGTTATAACATTAGTATCTAATATTTTATTATTATTTGAGAACATTTGTTGGCCTCTCGACCACTTAGTTTGTTGTTCATGACATCCATATTATTGCAATAGATATTTAAAGAAAAAAACGCATAACTAATACTTGAATGTAAATCGATTTTGTATAGATTTTGTCTAGCTCATTGTAAAGATAGTGCATAGTTTTTCTTTGTTTCACACAAAATTATGTTAATGATTTTGTTTGAAATATTAAAACTTCATTAAGATCAACAATAACTTGTATGTTCTTGATCACATTTTTATTTTAAAATGAATAATTAATTTAACTTTTTAATAGGAAAGTAAAAGTACTTTTACCAACTCTTCAAATTTCATTTACTGTCTACACCCATCATTTTTGCCGTCCAAATCGATCGACTTTGGAGACTTTGAAATGTTCACTAAATTTCCAGCGGACATTAACTTTGAAGTGTAGACCAAATTTCGGGAATCGTTCGTTGGAGTGGAATAACCAGCGAGGATTCGGATGGCAAATGTTATGCTGTTCCAGCGAGACGGCATTTTCTTTGAAGTTTACACGAAATTTCGCGAATGCTTCGATGGAGTGGAACAACCAGCGAGGATTCGTAGGGGCATTTTTTTGGTTGAGGAATGTGAATGGAAGTCACTCCTTTTTAAAGAATAAAATATAAAAGAGTAGGGGGACATTATTTTTTTGGAATGTGGGATATATAGATGAATGAAATTGGGTAGGAATTTTAAAAAGATTTTGTTTAACTGTTTTATGATTTTTATTTTTTTTAGGAATTGTATAACATAAATTTGTATTAAATTATTATTATTTTTTATTTAAAATTTATTTTTGAATGTAGAAATAGATTTAACATATTGAAAAATCTTTTAATGGTGTTTAACAAGTTCATTACAATTTTTTTGTCCTTGACAATTTAAGAGAAGTTAAGTTTTTGGCTCTTGCACAATTTAAAAGGAAGTTAATAAATAAGAAAAAAATTTAATCTGTAAAAATTGATCATCAAATTCCATGCCCTGAAGCCATATTCAATTTCGGGGAAAAATTTAATCTGTAAAAATTGCCCATGTCAAATTCTATGTCTCAAAGCCACATAAATTGGAGTAAGTTAATTAGGGATCAATCTTTCTTTTTCAGGGATAACTTGAGTTTGGTATGGATGAAAGTTCCAGACATTTCAAAACCTTACCCCAAGGGTTTTATCCCATTTTAAACCAACCCAGATGTTCAGAAAATCAATCAAACTTCTAAATCGACAAAAAATTCAAAAAATACATCGAAAAAAAAATGCTGTAAAAGTAACTCAGGAAAAATTGCTACCGAGTTATCCATGCAGTACATTTTACAGAAATGTGACGTATGTGGATGCGTGATGCGTGGAAGCCACTCAGCACAGAGTAGGCAGCCGGATTGAACCAAACCAGAAAACACATATTGAAATCGTACACTACTATTTAAAGGATTGTGGCATCTGTGGATGAACGGAAGCCACCAGTCAACCCAATGCGAGGAAAACCGTGTACACGCTGGAAGCCTACCACCAAAGCCAAACCGTGTACACGCTGGAAGCCTACCACTAGAATACCAGTACACGCGTTTACGACCAGAACTCGAATACCTCTCTATTTACAGCCTGCCTGTAAGTAGTGCATTGTATGCGAGGCGAAACCACTTCGTAGCCGGACAGACCCTTTCTCTGTGTCTCTAACCGCCATGAGAGGATTCCTGCCTTCAACCAAGACAATGATCGGCTTCCATGGAAAGCAGTCATCCTCTTTCCTCGAGGGGAATATTACTACTGTTATATCTATTGTTGCTGTGTTGATCATATCTTATGTTATTATTATTCCCATAATTTTAGGGGTTGTCGGAGGGTTGCTTCTTCTGTTAATCGTATGCCTGTTTGCAACTCGAAGAAGATTGAAAAATGCCTTATTTGGAGAGCCTAAGGAAGGTAATGCAGATGCAGATTGATGAACTCGTAGGACGGTCACTTAGGCTTTCGTTTCCCTGTTATTGTCTGTAACACAACGCTTTGTGGGCTATGCCATCTGGAAAATATGATCAACTTCAACAATTACAATAGATATCCAGGCTCGAACAGTCTGCCCTATTAGGTAGACATCATTATATTTTTGTTCTATTTTGCGATATAAGTGAATTTTCATTTTTTGTAGGTCATGATAAGTTGGAAGACTCACAAATAAGATATGATCAGCCATTAGCGGTATCAGCCAAACCGGCATGTAGTTCAGAGCAACCAACCAGCAAGGGGCAGGACCTAGGTACGATTCCTAGTCTGTCCAATGATTTTCGAGTGTTTGAAATGGAAGCATTGGTCGCTGCAACAGAAAAATTTTCATGATAATAACAAGCTTGGACAGGGTGGATTTGGCGCTGTATACAAGGTAACATAGCTTCTATTCCAGCACTTACAGAGTCTTAAGTTATATTCCAGTACTTATAGTAGCTGGCACCTTTAAAAAGTGTTATAGATTGATAGCTCCAATTGTTGGTGTACATAAGCCATGTAGTTAAGTTTACTTAGTGATCTAATCGCGTTAGAGATTGATAGCTCCAATTGTTGGGTAAGTACACCATGTAATTAAGTTTGCTTAAGTAATTGTGTGTACATACACCATATAATTAAGTTTGCTTAAGTCAGTGATTTGCTTAAGTTTGCCTTCGACAGCCGCCGATGTTGAAGGAGAGAAAATCGTAATCTAACGCAACCTGCCCCTCAGCGAGCAGCCGCTCCCCCCCAGGACCTTCTTCTGCTGCGGGCCCGAAGAGTCAAAGTACTTTTCCTCTCCTTTCGGGAGTCCACTATCCACAGTAGGCTCCTTCTGCTGTTTTCCCTTCGGATATCGGGAATTCGGACTTCGCGGTCTCGCGGGCTCTGCGAGCACAATCACAAGCAATTCAAAAGCCCGAACCCCGATGGTCAATGGTCAACCCTTTCGGATATCGGGATATCGCGACTCGGGAGTTCGCGGTTCACGCGAACACAATTCACATACAATGCAAAACCCCGATCCCCGAACTCCGATGTGCTTCCACCTGTCCTCCACTAACGATCAT